>JAHRHZ010000048.1:13626891-13660496 GCA_024137785.1 Ginglymostoma cirratum | reverse complement strand
TTTCTGAAGAAGGGTCTAGGCCCGAAACGTCAGCTTTCCTGCTCCTCTGATGCTGCTTGGCCTACTGTGTTCATCCAGCTCTACAGCTGTGTTCATCCAGCGCTACACCTTGTTGTCTCTATGCTATCTGAAATGATTGGTTTAGTACCAAATTGGGAAACATTATATTGCAACCCAAAGCTTAGTGGCACTTAGCTAAACTCATTTCGCATGAGATCCTTACAGCTGGAAGAATCATTTACCAAATGCCATCTTTTTGTTCACTCGTGGGATGCGGGAAATGGGTGTCATTGGCTGCTTATTGTCTGTCCATAATTGCCTTTGGTGGTGATGAGCTGCTTTCTTGAACAGCATGCGGACTGCACTAGTTTCAAGGTGGCAGCTCACCACCACTCTCAACAGCAAATGGGGATGGATGTTAAATGTTGACTCAGCCAACAATATCCAGGTCCCAGCAGAGAAGAAAAGGTTAATAAACCAGCCCAGCACCCACCTCGTTCCAATTCCTTTCACATGCACCATTACTGTTAAGAGTTCTATGTGTAATGTCCGTCCATAAAAACACCACTAACAATTATTGTGTTCAAATTGTCATTTGCTGGGTAAAATCACAAGTTTCATCGAACAACAGAAAGATCAATCTAAGGAACAGCAAAGACGAATGCTATAAATTGCCTCCCAGTATAATTGAACCGTTGCAACAAGCAATTTCTTTGCAACTGTTGACTGATTGTAGAACTTGATACAAACATAGTTAGCACTTCTCATAGGGAAATTGTAATTATTTTTAAATAATGAGTGGCCATCCAGTTTATCATAAATTCACACAAAAAGTTGTTTAACATTAAACCGAGGCTGGGGACTGAGGTGTTCAGAAAACGTGTCTACAGAGGATGAGATTTCTCCCCTATATGTGGGCAATAATTGCTTCAGATCTCGACCAGCAACAGAATATTAACCTTGTATCTAAAGTGGCAGCTGCTAATGATGTTCAAGATGGCAAGCAAGAACAACACATGGATAAAGCCAATACTGGTTTGCACCAGTGTGATCCAAATATATACAGTGTACGCAATTACAATTTCCTCTAGGGTTTGATTGTTATAGAAAGCAAATGTAAGTCAATGACAAAGATATGGTATGCGCTGCTTTATATTTTATTCCTATTGTAAAAAGGACTGAAAGGCAATTAATGAAAGAATATAAAAAAAGCTTTGTTAAGGTAATTATCTCAGTGACAGTAGAATGGTATAGCTTTGTTCAGAGCAGAATGGAATGGAATTTTAAATTTTCAGAAAGATTAGAGACTTATCATGTGACAATAGATAAGAAAAGATCATTGTTTGGTATACCTGTGCAGCTAGTACAAATTGTAGAAGAAAAGTTAGTGACCGATTAACCTGGGGTGACAGGTTAAAGCAGATTTCCTTTATTAAATTAACTCCTCCAGACGGTCCTGTCGTAAAGCAATTCCAACTAAACATCCCAACTTGAGCTGCCTCTTACAGCGAGCTCTGATTCAATCTGCTCCCTGTGGCATCAATGTGCCTGACTGAATAAGCGTGCAGCTGGTAAGGCAGACACAGGGGTACTCCTTTCCTTTCTTTATTCTATCATGGGTTGAGAGTGTTACTGGTGAGCATTGTCAGCATTAATTACCCATGAACTGAGCAGATTGCTACAGCACTTAGGAAGACAGTTACGAATCAACTACAAGGCTATGAGTCTGCAAACACATATAGGCCAGAACATGCAAGAATGGTAGATTTCTTTGTCCAAAAGGTATTCATGAACCAGGTGTGTCTTTGCAACAATGATAGTTTCATGGTTACCATTCACTAAGATTAGGCCCAGGTTTGATTCCATCCTTGGCTAACTGTCTGTGTGGAGTTTGCACGTTCTCCCCGTGTCTGCACGAGTTTTCACTGGGTGCTCCCACAGTTCAAAGATGTGCAGGTTAGGTGGATTGGCCATGGTAAATTGCCCCACACTGTCTAGGGATATGCAGGCTAGGTGAATCAGACATGGTAAAAGTGGGGTTACGGGGATAGGATAGGGGATTGGGTCTGAGTGGGATGCTCTTCAGAGGGTTGATGCAGGATTCAATAGGCAAATGGCCTCTTTCTACATTGTGGGGGTTTTCTGATTCACATTCCACTAGCTCTCATGGCCAGATCTGAACCCATGTCTCCAGAGCACCCGGCTGGAGCTCTGCACAACATTGCCTCAAAGCCACTCGGAGGTTCTGCATGTGTTATTACTGTCACAATCTTGGCGTCTGCGCAGCAGAGAAAATAATGAGAGAGAATGCTGCCCCCAGATTGCTGGTCCACAAATGTTACCACAATACCATCACCTCCCATTGTGTCGTTTATTTGAATTACACCTTTAAAAATTAGCTCTCAGTTTGTGCCCCATCCACCTCATCCTCTCTCTGGTTCCCGTACCTGACTGCTCATCTTTAGGTTCATCCATTTGAATGTGAAAGATGCCAGTGAGGATCAGGTCACCCAATGGGAGCTATCAGGAATCTGGTTGGTAAGCCACACAGTGAGGGTAGGCTGTCTTATGGCATCTCTTTTCCTTGACCTGTAAATCAAGCACTGGAATATCTTCACAGCTGAATAAACATTAATATAAATATGCTGAAAACAACAAATGCTGGAGATCACTACGGGTCAGACAGCATCCATGGAGGGACAGCAAGCTAACGTTTTGAATCTAGATGCCTCTTCATCAAAGTTCTGATGAAGAATCATCTGCACTCGAAACTTTAGCTTGCTCTCGCTCCATGGATGCTGTCTGACCCGCTGTGGTCTCCAGCATTTGCTGTCTTCAGCACAGATTCCAGCATCTGCAATAATTTGCTCCTACATTAATACAGATATGCTGTGATTGTCCAGCTGGGGGTTTTCAGATATTTATTCCACAACATTTGCTAAAGGAAAATTGGGAGCATCTACAATTTGGATTAACAGGTACCAACAATTCTTAACTTCTGTAATGTAGCTCTCTGCAGCTTGCAGGTTTGTATGAAAATGTGAAAATTATTGTAATTACTTTCTGATTTCGATGCTTGTAGTTGACATAAACAAATGCAGACATCAGAAAGCTTTTCCAAATGTAAGAATGATCAATAAACAGGATGAACAGAGCAGTCGATGCAGAAATTTTGAAATGATTAAGAGTCAGTTGGATATGGGTACAGGATGGAATTTCAAGTCAGTCTGGGTAGCTGAACTATGATAGGCTAAATGAATTTTCTTGTTTTTATTATGGTATGTTGTGACTTACTTTCAAATTTTTTATTGCTTGACCTTACATCCTACTTCAGACATTGCATAGATCTGTCAAATTATATAAAGTCATCTGGGTTCTCAAAACACTTTTTGCAGAAAACATGGATATATTGATGCATGCAAAAGTGCAAACACACTGGTATATGACAAAAAACCTCCAGTTCTTCCGCAATCTTGCCTTAGTCCAGATTTGATGTACTAAAGAGTCCTATTTCAGACGCCAAGCAAATTAAAAAGATTTGCAAATTGTTCCAATTTGGTCTACTCCAGTTCTGGATGGGCAGTTTAAGAAAACTTGTTAAGTTTTATTCCATTCCAGCAGATGTGCATACAGTTGGAGATTGCCACCATAATAAAGTTACAATTGCTTTTTATTGTGGAGTAATGACAAATTCACTGAAGGCAAACGGCTAAGAAATTAATTTACAGCCTATAGTCACAAAAATGTTAAAAAGCTTTTATGTAGATGTAATAAAATTCTGATAGTACAACTAAAACAAATTGAAAATTTTAACATAACACAGGTATCTGAACTGCAAGACTCTAATCTGTGGGAGGAGTTCAGAAAATATTCTTAGCCAAGGGAATAAACAAAATTAGATTATAGCCTTTTGCCATCTCCATCTAAATTAGATAGAGAAATATGAAATTGCATTCCTCCTCTGCAAGTTGAAAGATATCCTGTAATGTAACAGGAATGTTAAATTACACACAGAATAATGTGTCTGCAGATATAAATCCGAAGAGTGGAATATAAAGGCTTGAGAGCTTAAAGAAGATGTAGGACCATATATGGACATAGCCAGGACTGTTACCCCAGGTGTAACTATGTTTGATGTCGAGAGGAGGAATAAATGCAGGAGTTAGGCAGTAAACAAATCTTTGCTAAGTTGAAAGGATAGAATTTTAAATAACGCAGATGTATGTGATGGTACAGTTGTTGGCTGTGCATGTACATTGTAACCTGATTGCAAGCAGAACAGATAAAAAGAGACTATTTCAACAACGTAAACATTGGAAAAACAACCATCTAGCTCAAACTGACATGCATGTGCCCCCAAAGTTTAATCTGTGTCACCTTCAATTTTCAATGGTGACCCATGCAATAATATGAACATAAAACTATCAAACTGGATAGAGTGAAGGACGGTGAATAGTTTGGATTAATTTGTTGAGGAATATTTCCATTAAATAGATTGAAATAAACTGTAAATTAAGTACCATTGAAGTCAAACTGAATATCTCATGCAGTGCACTATTGTTTTGATTCATTAATTTTACAATCCACTCGAGTTTCCCCAAGCTGGTAAGGGTACGTAAAGTTGAACACACCCACATTCAGTGTTTAAATTTTCACTAAGAACAGTGGGCAAAAATAATTAACTGTGGGCCAACTTTGTTCCAATTTGATGTTTTAATATATTAGTGTGAATATAGTGCTTTTAATTTTTTATTTTTAGTATTCATTCAGTGAACATGGGTATCACTGGCTGGGCAAACATTTATTGCCCATCCATAGTTGGCCTTGAGAAGGTGGGGGTGAGCTGCTTTATTAAACCAATGCAGTCCATTTGTTTTAGGTAGACTCACAGTTCCATTAGGGAAGGAGTTTCAGCATTTTGATTCAGCGACAATGAAGGAAGCCAGGATGGTAAGTGGCTCGGAGGCTAATTTACAGATGGTGGTGTTCTCATGTATTGACCTTTTAGGTGGTTGTGGTTCTAGTAGGAAGCTGCTGTCTAAGGAACCATGATAAATTTCTGGAGATGCGTCGTGTCAATAAAGTGGGCTCCTATGTCCTGGATAGTGTCAAGCTTCTTGAGTGTTAGTGGAACTGCACTAATCCAAGCATGGGCAGAATATTCCAACACACTCCTGATTTGAGCCTTGTAGATGGTGGACAGGCTTTGGGGAGTCAGGAGGTGAGTTACTTACCACAGTGTTCCCAGTCTCTGACCTACTCTTGTAGCCACTGTGCTTATGGGGTGAGTCCAGTTGAGTTTCTGGTCAATGATAACCCCCAGAATGTTTATAGTGGGGGATTCAGCATTAAAGACCATGGGGTGATGTTTAGAATTTGTCTTGTTAGAAATGGTCATGGTTTAGGACTTGTGCGGCACAAATGTAACTACAGTCTGTGGCATAAAGTAGCTAATGTAGGGATAAGAGAAAAAGGAAAAGAGAAAGAAACAGAAATGTAAGGAGTCTGAAATCATATCAACTTAAGTGGGGTTAATCAGAAAATTAGTGCCAAACCATTTAGGAATAAAATTCAGAAGACGTTTTTCCATCAAATATTGGGAATCTGGAGCCCTCACCCAAAAGGTTGTAGTCAATTAAAATTTTGATGACAGATAACTTTTCTATTGTTGGGAATGGGTAATAAAGGGTAATGAACAAACAAATGCAGACAAATGAAGTTCAAGTACAGACTAGCCATGGCCTATTAGATTAATGGAATACGCTCAAGGGGCTAATTGTGTTATTCCATTCAACCAGGATTGTAGAAGTCAAAAAGTCACTGTAGTACTTTACAAGTAAGTATCAATAAATAATCACGTACCTAAGTTGTACCAGACATCCATCTCACCGCTCAGTGTTCGTACTTCAATAATTGTTTGTCCGAGGAAATCATCTGATTCTTTCTTGAAATGCTGCTTAACGCGAGACTTAATATCGTCATCTTCATCCCAAACTCTAACTTTTATTCTATCAGTGGAATTGTGGCATTCACTGTCCATAAATAAAACAATAAAGATTAAAATCATACTATGGCCTTGGCCACCTCATTAGAGATGCTCTCCTTCTTATTTCAGTTACTAAAGAGATATTTATAAGTGAAGTAGAGATAACACAGTGTGGAGCTGGAGGAACACAGCAGGCCAGGCAGCAGCAGAGGAGCAGGAAAGTTGACGTTTCGGGTCAGGGCCCTTCTTGAGAGAGAAAAAAAATTATAATTGAAGTAACATTTTTAACAACAATAGGAAACTGGACTATAAATAAAACTTTCACGAGAGCAATTAAGATATGTTATCCATCTATTACACAATATTTATTTATGTTTAACTGCATGTTATGGCTTGGAAAACATATTTCCTCTTTCATTGCAATTTTTCTTGAACAATTATGCTACATAAAGATAAATGAGACATCAAATAAAACATTGCCAATGGTAAAGATTGAGCTTTGGAGTTAGTTAGATTCTGCTGCTGTATGTGATCAGAATAAATGAAGGTCTGTAATGTTCTTCTGTAACATGAGCTATAAAGGTGATGAAAACATAGGTAATTTTTACAGTAATTAAGCATAAATAGAGCAAATCTCAGTTAAAACAAAGAAAATATAAGAAATTGGATTCTTTCACACTTCCCATCACTATTCAAATATTACAGGAATTAATTCATTCAGGTAAACAACTGCAAGAAACAAATTAGATGTGGCTGACTGGAAACACAAAAGTAATGGTTAATCTGCAGTTCCTGTAACGTGAGGCTCAACACTTCTATAAGTATATTCAGCAGGATACAAATTAAAAAAAATCAAACTAGAAACAGCTATTGCCCATCTCCAGCTAATTAATGACAAGTTTACTCAATCCAATAAGTATCTCAGAGGGTTACTGAAACTACTTATAGTGCACAATAATACCCTTAGCCTTCACTTTTAATTTAATGTAACAGAGTTACAGTCACCTTTAGAATTCTCTGGGTAGTTCTGTATCCTCAAACACAATCATACATATGCAAAGTTGAGATACATAAAGCAGACATTTCCATTACAGCAGTAACAATCTCGGTTAGCACGGAACACAGTCATCAATTTGGCTATTGAATATTCTGAGGTTCATTGAGCTCAGCACTGTTTTATTGATAGAGATTAAATCATTATCCATCTATTGTAACTGAAAATACGATGGAATATTGAATAAAGTAGCACTGAACATTTAATAAAGTTCAAATATGGTTTCTCTCATCTGTCTCAAGTGATTCAGTTTGCATAATTCACACTTGTCATCAGCAGACTACACAAAAGCAACAACTGTAATCATATGAAAACAGAAACAGAAAAAGCAGGAATAGATAAAAAGTAATGACAAGCTATTTAATAAACTTTGTAAATTAGTGGGAAAAAAATGGAAGACTAAGGAATGACTTGCTGAGATTTTGCTTGCAATAAATTGCACACAATACTCCTCCACAGAACCAGTAGTTTCTCTCTGAGCTGATAGACATGGCTCTGAATAACCAGAGCAGCCTTAACTCACTGCACTTGCTTACTCAAGCACTATTAAAGATGGTATTAACATTATGGCAGATGCATTCAGGAAGAAGTAACCACTTAACAGTATGGAAGTGATAAATACTGCTGAACAATTTCATTGGTGTTGAAAAGTTAATTCTATGAATGTGGGAACTCATTCTTTCAGAGGGCTTTAGAGAACTAAGTTTTAAAGTAATATTTTCTACTGTTGTCTCTGCTTTAGTTCTATCTGCCTTTCTCAATCTTTATTTCTGCACAGAATTTAAACCTAATTCATCACTTCTGCTTTATTACACTGTGACGTGGATATCAATAGGGCTGAGCAGAAGTGGTGGAGTGGAATCTCTGACTGCAAACCCACGTTTTAACTTCATAGCATCGTGCCATTGGTCACTGACATGTTTCCTGGCTGGACGTCAAAGTTGATCTCAGACTTTGAGTGCAATAGGATCTGGAGCACTCTAGAGGTGGTGACGGAAGCAGGCAGTAGAGGGAGGGGCTTGCAGGATGGAGTTTAATTGACGCCACTGGAGACTGAATGGGACATGGGGAAGCATCCCTGTGTTAAGTAGGTAAGCTAGGTGGTAATATGGAAAACAAGAATTGGGATAAAGAATGGACATTAAAAGCTGCTCAGTGGGTTAAGTTGTTCATTAAAACATTTTAATGGTTAACCATGTTACAGGGATAGTAGGGACTGCCGATGCTGGAGAATCTGAGACAACAAGGTATAGAAGAAGTGTCTAGACCCGAAACGTCAGCTTTCCTGCTCCTCTGATGCTGCTTGGCCTGATGTGTTCATCCAGCTGTACACCTTGTTGTCTCTTAATTGTAAACCAGCCTTCTGACCAAGGGATTTGGACCACACCCCACCTTTTCTTCAGGTGCCCCACCCCTTCAGAGGTGGAGTTATGTCCTTTGACACCCATTGCGGTTTTTTCCCCACACATTGGGTAGTGCAAACATGAAGCTCTTCCACAGAGAAGATTGTGAATACTGCACCATTTGAAATTTTCAAGACTGAGATCAATAGGCTTTTATTCTCTATGAAAGAATGAAAACATCACTGAGCCACAGATCAGTCATTATCTAATTGATGGAATAGAACTGCCTGGAGTAGCTGAATAGCCTACTCCAGTGCTTATGCCGCTTCAGACTAAATCCCCTGTTTACGATGTGAGTTTTAATTCGCTCCAACGTCCTTTCAATTTTAATCCTCTGTGGCAAATCACTGAAACTTTCTTGAATTAATGTAAGCAGCTGTAAGAGATGACCATATACGTGGAGAGGTTTGACATTAGCGGCTACAAATCGGTCCAGGCAAAGTTATAGCATGAACTGCCAACAAGTCAGGATTACATTCTGTACTGTGCCTTGTCAATGGGGACACTAATCTGCACATTTTATATCAGACAGCATCTCAGCTAAAACAGAAGAAAGGAATTTAATATCATTGCGCTAAGCGAGATATGGAAAACATTTCAAAAATCTGTATGACTATTTTTACTAGCTAGAATACAAACTTAAATATTGAACTGCAATATTCAGGAGCAATATAATTAATGCATGCAGATATTATTCCTGTTTCAAATTTCTAATTTTAAATATGCCAATTTTCGAATCACAATTTCAATCAGGCACTTTTGTGACAGCAGTCTTTTAAATTGAGAGCAGAATGTGTGTCTGCTCAGATCAAGCACTGGCAGATCAGTGTACCACCTTCTTAAGCTTCTATCCTTTGAATATTACATCTTTATTTGGTGGCGAAGGTAGTGTTGTTGGCCATATTTCTTAAGTCTGCTCATCTCTAACCAATATATCTCAATAAAAAGAACAGATTTCAATGAAACTTAGTACAAAGGCAGCGCCAAAGGAAAATCTGATTCCTTTTCCTCAATGAGATGGAAGCTGTTTCTAAAAATATTTATTGTTCTACAGCATCGTAGTTTGAGAGCAGTAACCAGGAAGTAGAAAGCCTAAACAAAGAGCTGTGCAATTGCAGGAATGGTGACACAGCTTTGCCGAGGCATAAGCTTTAATGAGTACATTTTTCATCTCGTGTGAAGTGTGATTTTCATAGGATTAATATAAAATGTTGAGATGACCCCAAAAAAGTGAAGGCTTGTCCAAAATTACGCAAATTCTTTCCCCTAAATAACATTTCCCAAATATAGCCAGGGCAGTTTTGTGACGGACAGAAGAGAAAGACAGTCTAAAACATGGCGTAAAACCAGGTCTGAAGAAACACCAACAATTAGGTGTGACATCAGATTGGAATACAATGAGTGTTGTAGATCATAATCTTGGAATAAAATCCTGAAACCCAATTCCTAACTGAATACCAAAGTTCAATACCGTACAATTTTTTAAAAAATCCTATCTGCTAAAGGAACTTGTCCCTTGCTGCACCATCACTATTGCTTCCAATTAAAGTAGGGGCTTGTCTGTGCATATGTGATAGAAAAATGGTAATTAAGGTTTGAAGCTACTCTTTTAGGTCAATCTAATTCACGGGATGCATATTGATGATGAGCGCAGGTGTGTGGAAGTTTGTTAAGAAGCAAATCAAAGCCATCGCATAAAAATACTATCATTACAGGGGGAAGAAAAGTGACTTTTCACAGAATGGTTCAAATATGCATTTTGCAATTGGCTCCATTTTGTGTCAAGCTATAGGTGTGAAGGCATGAGTATATTTTGAGCACATCCAGCAGTGAACAGTTAATAGATTATAATTAGTTCTAAATATGTGGCTCAGTTAGTTCAGAATGGAAGTAGTACTGCTGGTTTTGTTTTTGTTCTGTTCCTTTCACATCAGGGAGGAATTCCTGGCATTAGAGCTAATTAAAGTCAAGAATTCGACTATAAGAATGGAGGAGGCTTATGTGGCTCACCAGACACCAGCTGGACATCCCACCGTTAACCATTCATGCAATAACTCCCAGCAAATGACAGCCTTATGCTATGCACATTCTAATGTTCAAGTCATATTCACCATGAGTTCTAAGTCTGAAATTGACTGTGACCTATGCATGATTGAAATGTTTGTTTTTAACAAACAAAGGCTTATTAACTTTATTTTACAAGATAATTGTGAGTGAGGAAACTATCAAAATGCAACTAAAGGGAAAAGCTCCACAAATCCCTCTCATCCTGCACCATTTATTTATGAAATGATACCAGGTTTTCCTCAATTATTCTATGTCTTTTTAATCAACCTGTTCAGACAGGTTAGAACACATCTCTGTAGGACTTGAACCCAGACCTTCTAGCCCAGAGGTAGGGACGCTACCACTGCACCACGTAAACCCTCCCTCAACTATTCTGTCCAGAAGGTTATTCCTGGTGTTGAACTAGTTCCTTATTATACATGTTTTACCATAACGACCACGTATTCCCTTCACCCACCCATAAACCCCACCTCCCCTCCCCACCTTTCTGTCATTCCTTATAATTCAAACCTTTAAAGACCAGGAAACTGCATTATGACTCTTTATATTGCCTCCATTTCCCTACATGCCTTGACTCAGGAGTCATACACTGTACAAAAAAATAAATCCTGGAAGTTTATTTTACCCCCTTGCAAGTCCCAAGGAAGTAACAAGGATGGAATGTGAGATATTCTCATTCTTCCTGGTCCAGTGCCAACCATGTGTTGCATTTATTCATCTAGCCATTTATGAAGCTTATTGTAAAAGTTTTTATTCAACTTGATCCAGTGAACTGATAAAACTTCAAGGACAAAGGTTTAAACCTTTGTTAGATATAGATCAATGTTCACGTAGCACAAGGGTATGGAGACTGATGTTTCTGGCTCGAACATCCCCTGTACATTTGTGTTAAGGGGTGTTGGGGACAAGGAATAAAAGCTGCATTTGCTGCAGATATTTTAGCCCTTTTGCAAAAGATACACATTTCTGGGGTTCAAACAAGCAGAAAAAATGCTGTGCTATGAATGTGATGTGTTGAAATGCTCTCTTTTGTCTACACACAAACAGTGCTTTCAGCTGTGTGCAAGCTCCCATTTGATTATGGTTGGAACAATAGCTAAGCAGAGATTTGGTTTGGAATTTAAAATCTCTGATTCTGCCAATGTACAAATATGTGCATATCCCAGACTAATATTTTCTACTGACCTACATTGATGCTTCAAATACTTAAGGATTCAGGGATTTGATTCTAGCTATTGTTGCCATAGCTATTAATCTCAGCACGTGAACCAAATTTAGAGTAGGAAATAAGAACTGTATTGTGTTGTACCTCCACAGTAAAACCAGAGGCAGAATTTTATAATTGCTGAGCAAGTACAAACAATGGCCAGGAAGCTGGGAACAAGCCCATTATGGCTGTCCCTAGGAACTACGGCTGCAACTCTCAGGGGATAAGCAAATATCTAGTCAGCCTGCTTGCAGGATGGCTGGCCAATCAGAGGGGCTGGCACAGAGGCTATGAGGGCCCACTGGAGTGGGAGAGTATGCGTTGGCATTTCAGTATGAGAGGCCATTGAATGTGGATGGATGCGTGAGTTAAACCTGGAACTGTTGGGAATTAACTCTGGATAAGTAAAATAGTCTTTCTTGGCCTGTTGTCTTCTGCCATACTGTCAATGCGATCAAGCATGTTTTCTCAAGGTGCAATGTGAAATCCTAGAGCTACGTGCATGGGTGTGTGTGGCTTCAACAGAGGAAATAGGCGTGTGAGGGGGCACAAATTTATTGAACACTTCAGAGTCATCACAACTCCCCAACTCCCAACCCACTGCCCACGACACCTCACCGCACGCCAGGTCCATGACTGCCTCATTCTAGATCTCTTATAGTTATTAGATTTTAGTCGTACAAGATTTTTATTGTGGCTCATTTTGTTTCTTTTATAAGTATATGAACAAGAAAGGTTTGGAGGGATATGGGTCAGGCACAAGAAGATGGGACTAGTTTAGTTTGGGATTATGGTTGGCGTGGACTAGTTGGACTGAAGGGGTCTGTTTCCATGTTGTATGACTATACTGCTTCACAAAATGACCCCGTGCTACAGTAGCTTACACCTCTCTCCTATCATTAACGCTTCATGATCAGCTCATCCCTTTCATACTCATGTCATTCTGTCACTGCGTTCATGGCATTGGCTCTCAATTCTTTGGGAGATTGCCCCCCTCCCATAACAGAGAGGGAGAAGCAAGATGGATACCTGCTTGACAAACATTCAGATAAAAGGCAGAGCCTGAAAATGGTTTGGGTCTCTACACAGTGATGGCGTAGCCACTTGAGCGAGTTCTGCGTCTCCCTTGGGTACAAGTCAAATACAGATGTTCAAAGAATTCTTAGATATATTTTCCAATTGATTATATTCACGGACAGGAAATTGTTGACACTTTTAACTTTGCACCAGATCGTTCAATGAAACAGATTCCTTTCGACTTGATGTACATGGTATGAAGATTTACAAAAAACTGCTTTGGTAACACAACTTGAGCTTGACTTTTGTCAATTTTTACATTTTATTAGAAAATTACAAGAAATGATTAAGGGTTAATCTATATGGTTACTTGTAAGAAAAATGTCAGAGGAATCTCACAAATACACAGATTTGAAAATTATCTTATAAAGGTAAGAGAACACATTGCAAACAATTGCAGCTATACTCCTGTACTTACAAGTGAAACTTTTCATCCCAGATTGGATTGAGATTGCCAAAAATGGTTTTTGTTCTCCTCTTGGTTTTCCCCACTTGCACTGTGACATACGGATCACTTGATCCTGTCTTGTCCTTCGCTTGTAAACCCTGAGCACAAAGCACTGTATGTACAAAGGAAAACTTACAACACTGAACAAATAACTTCAGTCCAACATATTAACCTTTTGCACATGCCTAATAGTTTTTTTACTGATTAATAATTCTTGCAAAACGTGTATGATTATTAGGAAACGGTCACTGGTCTGGCACTCCCATTGGAACTTAGAACTGAGATAGGAATACAACAATGTTCCACCAATCCTCTGACCTGCGCCTTCCGAATTCAGCCTCAGTGAATTTACACCAAGAAGCATGTTTGCTAACTCTGTTACCTGTTTCACAACATGTCAAGGCCTTTGAAGTTGTTCCTGAGAGATGTAATCAAGGATGCATTTTACCAAACGTTTGGAACGGGAGGGCTAGTGAAATGGGAGAAGGAGTCAGGAGGAAGCCACAGTGAGCAGATTGGACCTGCCCTTGCTGGAATTCAGAAGAATGACAGGTGACCTTACTGAAACATACAAGATTCTTGAAGCACTTGACAGGGTGGATGTAGAAAGGCTGCTTCCCCTTCAGACAGTGCAGGACCAAAAGGGCATAATCTCAGAGTACGGGGTCTCCAATTTAAGACAGAAGTGAGGGTAGAGAAACTGTGGAGTTTTTTTTTTAACCACAGAGGGCTTTTGAGGCAGGGTTGTTAAGTATATTCAAGGCTTAGATAGACAGATTATTAATTAATAACGGAATCAAAGATGGGAAGGAAAAGGCAGACATTGTGGGGTAGAACATACCCGATGGGCTGAATGGCCTGTGTCTGTTCCTACGTCTTGCTGTCTTCCAACAACCATGCATCACACCAGTGGTACAACCAACAGCAGTATGGGAAATTCTGCAGATTCACAGTGCACTTAGCTTCCTCCCCCTCCTTTATCCTAATGCACGTGCCCCTTGGCAGCAATGAGAATCCCTGTCACCTCTTAACCTCACTTCCCAAGAAGGGAGCCATCCTAATCACCAGGGTCTGCTTGCCTGACCCCAGCACAGAAAGAAAGAGATCTCATCGCTTCCTCAGCATAGAGGAGTCCTCTCTTTAGTCCCTCAGCCTCAGCAACGGTCACACCCTCCAGTGTTGGTGCAGCTGAGGCTGCACTGCTTTAAGGCCTCTCAGCTACCCACTCTGGGAGGAGCCCCCCCAATTCCCAGTGGGTGCCAGTGGTAACCTCTTAATTGGGCACCGCTGGTGAAATGCCACCTAGAAACCCACAGTCTGCCAGTGAGGGGTTGTGTCCTGTTTTCAGCCTCGTCAGAGATGCTTCTTTCTTGGTGGAACAATTCAATCCATAAAGGGAGGGGAATCTGCCATCCTTACTAGCTTTGGGCTGCCACATGACATCTTGGCCCTTGCCTGCCCCCTGAAATGGACCTAGCAAGGCCAAAAGCCTTAATATCAATGCAAGGAATGGGGGAAAACAAATGTTAGCTTTGTCAGCGGCTCTCCCACCTTCCATCAAATCATTAAACCTCTCTTTCCTTCCTCTTCCCCACCCCCACTGACAATTTCCCTACCGTCTTTCCAAATGCAGTATTCCTCCTTCCATCACCTAAGTCCTTAACAGAACTTTTTTAACAAAAATGTAATTTTTGCTGTAAAGTTCTTTATGAAGTCGCGGGGTCGGACAGCACTGGGAAAGGCCCTGTGGCCTATCGAGTCTGCGCTGGTCAAAAACAAGCAGTCCCATTTTCCATCACTAGGCCCACAGCCTGAAGGGCGCTATATAAATTTACCTCTTCCCTGATTTAACTTGACATTCCCCCCTGCCCCGTCAGGCTGGCCTCCAGTGCTATGGGAATCTGCATTTCTGATGGGCGCCCACACTCCTCTTTGGGTGTGCATGTTCCTACTGCCAATGATCTTTCTATCCATTTGAGGGAACTGCGACCGGGGTCTCTTTCTTTGCCCTTTGAAGCTGCAAAGTGATGGGTTTAAGCGACTGTGCTGTTAAACAGTATCTCTCCTTGGAAACAGAGAATTTAAAATATTACAGCACCTGTTGCAACCCTAGCACCTTGAGGCGCTTCTAGGTGAATGAGGCGTTTAAAATAGTCATGGTGGCAGCCAATTTATCCAGCTAATAGTCCACTTTATTTGTTGTGAAATTGGGCAAGGGACCAATAACGGCCCTGGAACACCAGAGAAAACCCCCCTTGCTCTTCCAGTATTGGCTGTGCATTTTGAGAATGCACTGTGACAGCACAGTTGGGGCCCTGCCTGAAGGCCTCTGAAGTGCAGAGTTGTGCCCTGGGCTGGTTCCAAAAACTTGGGGCTGCCCAAAATTCTGCTGCTTGTGTCCAAACTTACAGAGAGTCCCTGACCTGTGCAGGCTGCCATTTTGCCATCATCTCAAAGGAACTAGGAACCAGGAGTGGGATTAGGCAGTTCAGCCATTTTAGCCCACTCCGCCATTTAATATGATTATGCCTGATCTTTATCCTGGTCTCAACTGCACTTTCCCACCTGCTCCCCATAGACCTTTATCCGTTTTTCATCAGAAACACGTCTCTTTCTTTCTTGAATGTGTTGACTGATTCTGCCTCCACTCCACTCTGGGGCAGTGAGCTCCACAATCTCAGTTTTAAGATTCCCATCCTTGCTTTCAAACCAAGCCCCCTCCCCCCCCCAAGAGCCTCCCTATCACTGTGACCCCCAGCTCCATGACTTTTTGGTTTACACAGAGAGTGGTTCATGTGTGGAATGAACTGCTTGAGGAAGCGATGGATACAGGTACAGTTACAACATTTAAAAGATATTTGGAGAAGTACATGAATAGGAAAGGTTTAGAGGGAGATAATAGGAACTGCAGATGCTGGAGAATCAGAGATAATAAGGTGTAGAGCTGGAAGAACACAGCAGGCCAAGCAGCATCAGAGGAGCAGGAAAGCTGACGTTTTGGGTTTGGACCCTTCTTCAGAAATGGGGGAGGGGAAGGGGACTCTGAAATAAATAGAGAGGGGGGAGGCGATGATGGAAGGTGGATAGAGGAGCAGATAGGTGGAGAGAAGATGGACAGGTCAAGGAGGTGGGGATGAAGCCAGTGAAGGTGAGTGTAGGTAAGGAGTTGGGATGGGGGTTGGTCAGTGGGGAGGGAGGAGCGGGTAGGTGGGAGGGAAGATGGATAGGTCAAGGGGGCGGGGGTGAGGCTAGTAGGTAGGAAGTGGGGGTGGTGGCTGGTCAGTGGGGTGGGAGGAGCAGATAGGTGGGAGAAAAGACGGACAGGCCAAGGAGGCGGGTACGAGCTGGGCTGGTCTTGGGATGCGGTCGGTGGTGGGGAGATTTTGAAGCTTGTGAAGTCCACATTGAGACCATTGGGCTGCAAGGTTCCCCAGCAGAATATGTGGTGCTTTTCCTCCAGCCTTCGGGTGGCATCATTGTGGTACTGGAGGAGGCCCAGGATGTACATGTCATCCAAGGAGTGGGAAGGGGAGTTGAAATGGTTCGTGACTGGGAGGTGCAGTCGTTTGTCACGAAATGAGCGCAGGTGTTCCACAAAGCGGTCTCCAAGCCTCCTCTTGGTTTCCCCGATGTAGAGGAGGCCACATTGGGAACAGCGGATACAGTATACCACATTAGCAGATGTGCAGGTGAACATGTGTTTGATGTGGAAGGTTTTCATAGGGCCTGGGATGGGGGTGAGGGGGGAGGTGTAGGGGCACGTGTAGCGCTTCCTGCAGTTGCAGGGAAAAATGCAGGTGGTGGGGCTGGTGGGGAGTGTGCAGCAGATGAAGGAGTCACGGAGAAAGTGGTCCCTCCGCAAAGCAGATAAGGGTGGGGAAGGAAAAATGACCTTGGTAGTGGGGTCAGATTGCAGGTGGCAGAAGTGGCGGAGGATGGTGCGTTGAATCTGGAGGTTGGTGGGGTGGTACTTGAGGATGAGGGGAATTCTGTCTTTGTTTTTATTGTGGGGAGAGTGTGTGAGGGCTGAGGTGCGGGAAATGCGAGAGATGTGAGAGATGCGGTCGAGTGCGTTTTCGACCACTGTGGAGGGGAAATTGCAATCCTTGAAAAATGAGGACATCTGGGATGTCTGAGAGTGGAATGCCTCATCTTGGGAGCAGATGCAGCAGAGGCAAAGGAATTGGGAATAGGGGATGGCATTCTTGCAGGAAGGTTACACAAAGTCCTTCAAACTTTTCCCACTAAGAACTAATTTGTAAAAAGTCTCTTTTTAACTTTACTCGTGTGAGTTAATTCACCTAATCGTGGTTGTTAATCCAAATGAAATTGTAAAATCTGCAGCAATAACAGCTTTATCCTCAGGCTAGAACTATTTTAGCACAAATCTAAAATATACCACAAGTCACTTTTCAAATGAGGCTTTATGCTGACCAGAACGGTCAGAGAAAAACTTCAACTGGATTTTTTAAAATTAACTTCTCAAAACATTTCTACAATAAAAATTAAAAACGTATTTTCTCAACATTTATTTCTTTCTGCTTCTCTTCTAAAAGAAATGATGCTCTATTTCTAAAATAACCTTTTCTTTTACTTAAGATGGCCTAGTGGTACTATCACCGGACTGTTAATCCAGAGATCCTGATAATGTTCTGGGGACCCGGGTTCGAATCCCGCCACAGCAGATGGTGGAATTTGAATTCAATAAATATCGGGAATTAAGAATCTAATGATGACCATAAATCCATTATCAACTGTCAGGAAAAACCCATCTGGTTCACTAATGTCCCTGAGGGAAGGAAACTGTCATCCTTACCTGGTCTGGCCTACATGAGATTCCAGACCCACAGCAATGTGGTTGACTCTAACAGCCCTCTGGGCAATTAGGGATGGGCAATAAATGCTGCCTAACCAGCAAAGCCCTCATCCCATGAATGAATAATAAAAAGAAAAACATGTTGCGACATTCCTTTGTGGAAGGTGGGATTTGAACCCAGATATTTTGGTTCAGTAATATGGCACTAAGCACTGCTCCACCAGAATACTATGTATTACTTATATTCTGTCCGTCCTCCAGCACTTTAATTACAGCATCATCATGTGTATTAGCAGACAATTTTATCATAGCTGAGGCCATCCTACCCTTTACCCCTGACTGAACACAGTTCAAATAGAAGGTACTGCCTAACTCTAAGCAGCTGGATTCCCGGCCAATTTTCTCCTTCTTTACCCAAAGTCACTGCAGTGCCAATCCTAACACCCCACAGAGATTAGCTGGGCTGAATCAGCCACTCAGCTAAAATTATAGTTTGTGTTCACTGGGTTGAATTTATGCTCTGTAAAACCATCATCATATCTGTCTCACCTAGCAACGTAGAAAATACAAACAGGAGGAGACCATTTGGTCCTTCGAACCTGCTCCAACATTCAATATGATCATGGATGATAAATGTACTCAGTACTCCGTTCCCGTTTTTGCCCCATACCCTTTCATCTCTTCAGCCCTAACAACTATATCCATCCATCGCCCTCTTGAAAACATCCAATGTTTTGACCTCAACCACTTTCTGTGGCAGAGAATTCCACATGCTCACCACTCTCTGGGTGAAGATGTTTCTCCTCATCTCAGTTTTCTTTCATTGCCATTGGGATAATTTACTTGCAGGAGAAAGGAAGACTTTGACCCTAACATTTACTGAGCCATCCATTTGAACAGTGTAAGGGAATAGAGGATTTTTAAAAAATATTATCTGCGGTATGTGGGCGTCGCTGGATGGCCAGCATTTATTGACCATCCCTAGTTGCCCTTGAGAAGGTGGTGGTGAGCTGCCTTCTTGCACCACTGCAGTCCTCCTGCTGTGGGTTCACCCATAATGCTATTAGGGAGGGAATTCCAGGATTTTGACCCAGCGACAGTGGAAGAACAGCGATATATTTCCAACTCAGGATGGTGAGTGGCTTGGAGGGGAACTTGGAGGTGGTGGTGTTCCCATATATCTGCTGCTCTTGTCCTTCCAGGTCGAAGTGGTCATGGGTTTGGAAGGTGCTGTCTGAATATCACTGGTGAATTTCTGCAGTGCATCTTGTAGATAGTACACACTGCTGCTACTGAGCGTCGGTGGTGGAGGGAGTGGATGCTTGTGGATGTAGTACCAATCAAGTGGGCTGTTTGTCCTGGATTTGTTGAGCTTCTTAAGCATTGTTGGGGCTGCACTCATCCAGGCAAGTGGGGAGTATTCCATCACGCTCCTGACTTGTGCCTTGTAGATGGTGGACAGGCTTTGAGTAATCAGGAGGTGAGTTACTCACCACAATATTCCTAGCTTCTGACCTGCTGTTGTAGACTCTGAGACTAAATCCTTAGTTGAATTGGCAAAAGGTTGAAAATTATAGGCATTAAGATGGTCTATTCTGCAATACTGAGGACATACCTATACTTCAGAGTGCAGTGGCTCAAGAAAGGAGATCAGCACCAGCTTCTCAAGAGCAAAGAGGGATGAGCAATAAATGCTGACCTATCCATAGTTGATCACCCACATCCCATGTAAGAATGTAAAAAGGACAAAGTAGGGTCTTGTGATAGAAGATCTTATAGGAGTTTACAAAATAACGAGGGGTATGGATAGGGTGAATAGAAGCTGTCTTTTCCCTAAGGTGGAGAAATTTCAAGAATAGGGGCATATTTTTAAGGTGAGGGGAGAAAAGTTTGAAAAAGACACCGGGGCAATTTTTTTTTGAAGAGTGGTTTGTGTGTGGAATGAACTTCCAGAAGTAATGGTGGATGTGGGTACAGTAACAACATGTAAAAGACATTTGGATAAGCACATGAATAAGAAAGGTTTGGAGGGATACGGTCCAAGCGCAGGTGGGTGGGACTAGTTTAGTTTGGGATGATGGTCGGCATAGACTAGTTGGACCGAAGGGTCTGTTTCCGTGCTGTATGACGATCTGCTGAAGACCCTATCAGGGAGATTGAAATTAAAGAGGCTGAAGCTGATTAGTTTCTCAGCATTTGATTACACAATGTACATCAACTCCAAAATCAAATACATCAACTCCAGCAGATCACATTTTAGTTACTCTCATTGAGTTCATATTAAGTGTCATGACAGTGGACCATAGTTTGATAGAAATGTTTATGTCGATCTTCTGAAAAAACCTAATGTGATTTGGGTTTTATCTGATTTCCTGAGTATCTCAAGCAAACATTCTGGATGCCATACAGATTAATTGAAATGCACTGTCTTCAGTTCTGTACTGAGGAAGTCATTAAATGAAATCAACATCAGAACGTTCTAGGCGATTTACTCAATCATATATTTCTATAATTCAATCAGTCAAACGGTATATCATTCTTAAAACAAGATTAGCTCTCTAAATCTCTGCAAGTGAGATTTCCCAGAAGACAAGGAACTACTTAGAATACATTTGTGCATGTTGAAAATTGTTTTCAATGAGCAATGAGCTTTTTTTTATATAGACAATCAAATAAATATGGTGCTCAAGGATTTGGACAAGAAGCAATTCCTACTAAATACATTATAAGACAGTCATGTAATGCATTGCTGGGGATGTCAACGCAGCATGAGCAAGCACGGCACAGGAAGTCAGTCAGGGATGCAAATTCCAATTCCACATCTATTTTCTGCAATATCAAGTGACTGTATGGTTGTAACTAATGCACTGCAACTTCCCACCAATTTAAAATGGGATTAAACTGTGCAGATTTCTTGTCGACTTGAAGAGGGAAAAGCACGAAATTTCACAGGACGCACTTTAAAAGGGGCAAGACCGCATTAGTCTCAATTTATTACTGTATTGTACCTGGAGAGAGAGAGAGACGGAGACGGGGGGGGGGGGGCTGTGTTTGTGTGTGTGCGTGTGTGTGCGCGTGTGTGTGTGTGAGAGAGAGAGACAGCGAGAGAGTGTGCACGAGCGAGAGTATGTGTATGCACGAGAGAGAATGTGTGAATGCAAGAGAATGTATGTGCACGACAGAATGTGTGCGGGTGAGAGTAAGTGTGTCAGACAGTGTGTGCAAGCAAGAGAGAGTGTGTCTGTGTGTGCGCGCATGCAAAAGAGACAGAATGTGTGTGTGTGAGAGAGAATGTGTGTAAGTGTGAGAGAGAGTGTGTCTGAGAGACATCATGTGCCAGAGACAGAGCGGGTGTGACAGTATGATTGTGAAAGTGTCTGAGAGTGTGTAAGATTATCTGTGTGAAAGAGAGAGTCTGTATGTGACAGAGCGAGTGAGTATATATGTCAGTGTATGAGTGAGAGTGAAAGTATGTGACTGCGTGTGCGAGACAGTGTGTAAGAATGTATGTGTGTGAGGAAGAGTGTGAGAGTGAGTGAGAGTGTGTGATTATGAGTGTACAAATGAATGAGCGTGACTGAGTGTGAGAGACTGAGTATGTGAGAGAAAGAGAAAGAGTGTGAAATAGAGACTGGGTGACAGTAAGAGTGTGTGAGAGACTGTGTGAGAGAGAGTGTGCGAGTGTGTGGACAGGAGTGAAAATGTGTGTGAAAGACAGAGCATGTGTGAGAGAGAATGTGTGAGAGCACATGACAGACGGTGAGAGTGTATGTGAGCATGTGTGTGAGTGTGACAGTGTGTGTGTGACAGAGAGAGACAGAGACAGAGACAGAGAGAGAGAGTGTGTGTCTGTGTTTGTGAGTGAGTGTGAGTGTGTGTGCGTGTGAGAGTGAAAGCGAGAGTGTGAGTGCGCGCGCATGTGTGCCTGTGTGTGCACACGGTATTTATAGTCCTGCATTTCCCTCTACAATGACCTGCTTTGGATTCATTAAATCACAGGCTGTAACTTATCACTTACAGATACTGACATTACCTAAGACATGGATTGACATTCATAGGCTTGATGTTTAAGATAAAATCCTTTTTGTTGAAGCTGCTAGGCATCAGGAGAACACCACATGAATAAAAGGAGCTGTCTATTCGTGAGATTGGAACTCAAACACTTTAAAGGCAAATCAAATTTGATCCAAAACGTAATTTGATAAAGAAAAGTGTGAAGCTCCAGAGCTCAGCTGAAAACACACTGAAAAAGTCAACGAAGCATTCTTTGGTGAGGTAGAAGTTAGGCTAAAGCAGATAGTCGTGGTCTAGGGAATAGATGCAGTTGTTTTATGTTAGGGCAGTTTGAGTTAGGCACAACTTCTTCCACTACTTATGATATTTATTACTGAAATCTATTGAGAATACCACATTTCAGTATGTTTATAGAATCACAGAATCCCCACTAATGTGGAAGCAAGCCATTCGGCCCATCAGGTCCACACCGACCCTCCAAAGAGCATCCCACCCAGGCCCACTCCCCTACCCTATCCCTGTGACCCTGTATTCCCCATGGCTAATCCACCTAGCCTGCGAATCCCTGGACATGATGGGCAATTTAGCATGGCCAATCCACCTAGCCTGCACATCTTTGGACTATGGGAGGAAACTGGAGCACCCAGAGGAAATCTGGACAAACAAGGGGAGAACATCCAAACTCCATAAAGACAACCACCCGAGGGTGGAATCAAACCTGGATCCCTGGCGTTATGAGGCAGCAGCGCTAACCACTGAACCACCACACCGTTCCCCCCCAGTGCCACCACCCAATTTAAAAAGAATAGATGCAAATTGTATCCAGTGAGGGTGTTAAATAATGTGTTATGAAATGGAGCACTTTTCATTTTTTGTACATTATGTTAAACTATCAAACATTCTCACGTTGCAGCGTGCCTCAGGTGAACTACGAGAACACCTACGACTGACCCAATAATATATCATGGCTGAAAGCCAACTCCAGAAGTACACCTCTTAATGCACTAACTTTATGCTCCATTTCACGCCCAAGTCTTCTTTGTGACTTTTCCAGGAAAGATCCTTTTAATATCTTGTGAAATTTACCTCATTCTCACTAATTTACATAGGATCGTTACAATATCACATGAAAAGGAGACGTTTACTGCACCATCACCATCCTAAGTTGTGAAGCAAAGCAGCTTTTGAATTTATTCCACCAATTTGTCAATAAACTCAACAAGTTTGGAGGCCATTGGAACAAAAGTAATGTCCATCAGAAACAATGTTATTAATAAGGTAACTGGATGTAAGTGTTTTATTTAATACATCAGGCCTGAGAAATGCCCAAAATAAATATATTCTGCTATCTGTGAGATGTTTTCAGTGATGTGACTTATTCTAATGAAACTGTAGTTACTTCTGAAAAATGTTCTATCGATAACTGACCTGTTATGTTTATCTTCGCTGACCATTTAGAAGTTCCATCCAATACACTCTGCTTTGCTGCTTTCAAATGTTGTGCATAGTCCTCTTTAGATACTACAAATTGCTCACGGATCAGCTCAAAGATCTCTGGCTTGTTTTTCTCTCTGATTTTCATCCTTTCCTTCATGGCTGCAATGATGTTTTGTGTTTTGTCCTCTGCACCATGTTTTGAACTTTTCTCAGCAGCTCCTGACATTGGAAACGAGAGGTCAGTCAATCAGTTAGAATTTGAAATGAGCTGTGTTTATAAAGTAATGGCTACAAATCGGCTGGATTTATAAAGCAGAAGCTACCCAAAACTATTTTGATGGCTTGACGTTGGTGGTATAAGCCATTTCAAATAGCTTTACTTTTCTCTGAAACTGAATTCCTAACAGCTATAACTCCTGGTTGAAAAAACTCCTCATATCACACTGTTCAATTACATCTCTACACAAAAATCAATACGTTCTGCTACTTTTAATTATAAACCTCGAAGACAATCTCACAAAAAAATATAGATATGTACCTGATGCCTAAAGCCTTTGTAACTGAAAGAATCACTAGGTTGCTTACTCCTAGACCTTTCCATCACAATAATTAAATTTTTGGCAATTTTTATGAAGAGCAAAATTTGAACTGGTAAAGATGCTAATTCATGGATAGTTGCCTCATCTTTATACAATGAAGTTAAGTATCTCAGTTAAATGGATTAATTTGACTTACCTGCGATTTTTTTTTTGGACCATTGGTTAAAATCCATAAACACTTCTGTCCCACATTCTAAACCACTACTTGTTTGCCTTCAATGTTTGTATACATGCATTTAATTATCTGCAGAATGTGCCAGTATATCATCGCTAGAAGGTAAGGGGCAAGACATTAACATGAATGGGGGGACACAGGTGAGAGAAGGATAGACAGACACATGATGGAGGAAATGGGGAGAGTGGGGACAGGAAGAGACAAAGGCCTTAGTTGGGAATGTATGCTGGACTGAGGAAGGGATTTGAGAAAAGGCTTCAGTATCGTAAACACAATGAAGGCTTGTGGCTTAATTGCAAAGTGGGCATGCAGTCTGTAGTCTAAAAGAACTTCAGAGGCCCGGCCTTGGGGATTACTGAGGGCTGGAGGAAATTTGGAATGACATTGCTCAATGTAGTACGGCCTCCATACAATGGGTGGTGATAGTGGGGAGGGTATATCAATTCCTATGGCCCCTTCCTGCTGGGAGCAGTGTTGTTGGCAAGTTGGTAGAATATGGGGACAGAGGTCATGGGCAAGGGACAAGGAGTGAAAGAGCTGAAGGCCAGGATGTGCAAGTAGCAAGTTTCTGATGCTGACTGGAGAACATCTTTGGGGAAGTGGAGCAGACATTTAGATACTGGATAATTTGCTAGACTGAAATGCTGAAGGGAAAAACATGTTGAACTAACTTGCTTGCATTTTTTGAAGAGGTAATGGAGAGAATTGACAGGAGTAATACTGTTGATGTTGTGTATATGAACTTCCAAAGATGTCGATACAGTGCCACTCAACAGACCTGTGTAAAAATTTGTAGCTCTTGCAATAAATAGGCCATTAGCTACATGCATACAAATGGTTAAAAAAAAACTAGTGATTAATGGTGTTTCTCGAGCTGAGGAAGGTTCACAATGGTGTTCCTCAAGGGTCAAGTTTTTGGACCCTTGCTTTTCTGGATATATGTTAATGATCTACACAATGTTCATGTGTGCCGATGTAATATGGGAACCATGAGGAGGACAGTATAGAGGTCTAAAAGAACAAAGACAAATCGATGGAGCTGACTGATAGGTAGCAGATGGTGTTCAATGCAAAGTGTGAGGTGATACATTTTGGTAAAAAGAACATGGAGATACAGTATCAAATAAGAGGCACTATTTTAAAGTGCGCAGGAGCAGAAAGACAGAGATTGATACATTCTTAAGTCACTAAAGGTGACAGGAGTCAGCAGTTAATAAAGTAGACAGTATCCTAGATTTTATTAATAGGAGCACTGTAGTGACTGGAACGAGGTCAGCCAGGTGGACCTCATAGAATATGAGTTCCTTGATTGGGGCTGTTAACCTGGTCCAATCAGGGAGCCCTGGCTGAGAGGTGGAAACAGGAGTGTCAGAGATCCAAAACGTCAGCTTTCCTGCTCCTCTGATACTGTTCGGCCTGCTGTGTTCATCCAGCTCTACACCTTGTTATCTCTAAGATCCTGTTCGCTCTGAAAGCTTGCTTTGAGGGAGCTGGATCAGTGTCAAGGACTTTCCACTTTTAAATAAAGGGTGACTTGGTGACAGGGTACCAGCCTCTGTGGAGTTATTTCAGGCATATAATAGCAACGCAAGGAGGTTATGCTGAACTTGCACTAGGCACAAGTTAGAACTCAGGTGGTGTACTGCGTACAGTTCTGGGTGCCAAACTTTAGGAAGGATGTGAATCCATTGGAAAGAGTTCAGAAGCAGTTTTCAGTAAAGGTTCTAGGGATGGACACTTTGGTTATAAAGATGGATTGGAGAAGTTGGGACTTTTTTGATATGGGGACCTCTTCCCATCTGTTACTCTGTTTTGCTTTAAAGGTATCAGTGTGTCCCAATTTGCATGTTAGCCCAGCCCTGGATAGGAGAAGGCTGATAGGAGATTTGATAAAAGTGTTCAAAATCATAGGGGCTCAACATCGTAGGTAAGGAGAATCTGTTCCTGCCAATAAAGCAATTGAGAAAGACAGAGCACAAATTTGCAAGCTTTGCAAAAGAAGCAAATGTGATATGGAAGGAAACACTGAACAACAAGTAGTTCGGGTGTGGAATGCACTGCCTGGAAATGTGGTGGAGGCAGGTTCAGTTGAGGCATTCACAGGGCATTGGATACTTATTGAAATTGAAACACAATTCAGGGTAAGAGAAAAGACAGGAGAATGGAGAACTGAGTCATCATGCTCACAGAGCTGGTACAGATAGGATGGGCCAAATAGTTGGCTGTACACCATCTTAATTCTGTGATTCAATGACTGGCAACACCCCTGAGCTGCAGAAGCCTCATGGAAGGGGTAGGAATGGCAGAGGGCACCAAGTAGGAGGCTGCACTATTCGTAACCCTGGCTCTTCAATACTGATCCACCTGACTGCTCACAGGAAGTTAGCAGGAGCTCATCCAACTGAACTTGTTAGCCACTTGATGACAGATCAGGAGTTGAGCTCTGCCACAAAGTCTCAATGGAACGTGCAACACTGGGCAAATATCCATTCTATATAAAAACCAAAAGAACTGTGGATGCTGTAAATCAGAAACAAAAACAGAAATTGCTGGAAAACCTCAGCAGGTCTGGCAGCATCTGTACAGAAAAATCAGAGTTAATGTTTTGGGCTGAGTGACCCTTCCTTGGAACATTAAATATATGTAGTTTATTCCGCCATGCTACACTTTTCCATTCATGTTTATAAAGATTCATTGCCAGTAGAATAAAGAAATACCCTTGTACAATCTTCATGCAGTGCTTGTGTTTAAATCGCGTGTTACATTACAAGGGACTAGCAAATTTGGAAACATTTGAAGATGGGAAACCACCGGCTGTGAGTTATCAGAGGGATGCAACCACTCAAGAGGAGTCTAAACATTCAAGCATTTGAAAGAACTGAGGAAACTGGGGAGCTGTAAAAACCTGAGTGAGTGGCACTGGGCATAGAAGATGGTGTCAGAGAGTGGTTGAGAAAAAAGGAGAGTGGTTGAGAAAAAAGGAGACTGGAACACAGAATCACTAAGTGTAGATGGAATTCAAATGTCCTAAGGATATACATCCTGCGGGTTGACTGGATTGTGAGAGTAATGAAAGAAGAACATACAATGGGGAGGGGCAATAGAAACAATTGGGGATTTGGAAGCATTGATTTTTATTCGTCATAGAATCCCTACAGTGTGGAAACAGGCCCTTCAGCCCAACAAGTCCACACTGACCCTCAGACATCCTGCCCAGACCCATCCCCCTGTAACCCACCTAACCCCACATCCCTGAACACGACGGGCAACTCAGCATGGCCAATCTACCTAACCTGCACATCTTTGGACTGTGGAAGGAAACCCGAGCACCTGGAGGAAACCCACACGGACACAGGGAGAATGTGCAAACTCCACACAGATTGTCGCCCAAGGATGGAATCAAACCCGGATCCCTGGCGCTGTGAGGCAGCAGTGCAAACCACTGAGCCACCGTGCCACCTGAATGAACTGAGGAGAATGAGAGAACTTGCGCAAGATTGGAGTTGTTATTTCAGTCATCACTGGGTGGTGCTGCATTGAGGTACTCCTGCCCTTTGAATGAACAATATTGCTTTTAGTTTGCAATAAAAATAACGGTGAGGTTATTATCACTGCCAACCAATGGCTTTGGAGGAGAAGGAGGGCAACAGAAAGAGGGGTTAAACTGAGCTCTGTGACATTCATAGACATGCTACAGCAACGCGTAAGGATGACATTAGACAGGTGAGCGTACCATGCCATACCATTCCTGATATGGCGGTGCCGGTGTTGGACTGGGGTGAACAAGGTCAGAAATCACACTACACCAGGTTTATTTGAAACCACAAGCTTTCGGAGCCTCGCTACTTCTTCAGGTGTCATACCATTCCTGGTAGGAGTAACTACAAGTATGTCAGGACAGGGACCTCTCCCGCACTGAAAATAATTTTTTAAGCAAAGTTTGGAATGTTATTCCTTTGCGTTCTAATTACTGACTTTTTTGTTTGTATTTTCTTTCTATCCCTTTCTCTCTTAATTCAATCTTTCTTTCCATCTCTTTATTTTGCTCTCAGCACATGATTTTGCTTTGAAAGCAATATTCTATCTTGGAATTAATTTTGCAAATGCTGCATGTCTCAGTGAAGAATCTTCTATCTGAATAGTTGAAGAGATACACTGTTGCATTCTGTCTCCACAGAGGTCCTACAGTCCCTCTGGAGATACCTACATGTTGCTGCCTGAAAAAAAACCCACACAAAAAAAAAATAGGATAGATAGCTCTAAGCATGACAAGCAGTTGCTGTGTGTCTACTGCTGACTGCAAAATCCAGACTGTAAAACTGACATTCCTTTTTCTCATATTTGCTCACCCTTTCTCTCTCTATCACAGAGTAGAGCATAATTACGTCAGCAAAAATACTCACGTTGCAAACAATCGGCATTTAGAAGGTCCTGACATTTTTCATGGCATTTGACACCACACTCTGTACAACGCATGCCTTGTCTGGCTATACCCCAGAGCAGTCCTTCACATTCATAGCAGTAGGTGGGGGTCGTCGCAGTCCAAACCTCAAAGTTATGTGGAGTGGTGGATGATATTGGATAGATTAAGGCCTGCAATGTCTTCTTGTAAACGTGTGCTTTCTGTTTAAAAAATAGGGCCAAGAAAAATTGGCATTTGTTATTTAGAAGCACTACTTTAAAAACTTTAATCAAATTTATTGCAATATACCATGCTACAACTAGATTCATAAAACTGGCTATGCTTGAAAATGGTTATTACAGAAACCAACATCATTTCTTTAACTCTGGACATGAGAATTCTTCTGCACATTGCTCTTGCCAATTGATTCATCCAAATCTTTTCCTTTCGGATCAGTTAAATAGGCTGCTGTAGATATATTTAGCAACAAGGAACAGGAATCTATGAAGCAAACAAGTGGCAACATTGAAAGGCTTGCACAGAAAAATAGAAATGAGAGAATTTATCAATGTAGTTCTTCAGTGTTCATGTTTGTATCAATTATCAGAGGAACTTATAGGGTTTTGAATCTGTAAAAACACCATTACAGATTATTTCTCAGAAATACAGCGTGTAATATGTTTGTGGTGTTGTGTTTTGAATTCTGAAGTTTTCTGTCATGTAGCTCCCAGTTAGCCTGGCTCTGAGGTGCAGATGGGAGGATTAATTTCTAATTTAGCCTGTCTTCTCAAGGTCACTGCTCAGGTGCTCTCTGTGGGAAGCCAGGTAATTGTATCCGCTGTAATTTCTGAGGTGAATTAGGGGTCAGATAGTTGCTTGGAAATTTAATTCTCCAGGTCAGAGCTAGCATGAAATGACTGACTTTTTTCTTCAAATGTTTTACATTTGTAACAAGGAATGTAGTGTGATGTGTGAAATCTGTCAGTGAGATTAAAAGCTACTTCAGTCAGAGCTCAGATTGAACGCTTCTAAAGCGAAGACACAAAGTCTTCACGAAGCTCATTCTTTCACTTCTTGTATTTTCAATTTGTCTTGAATTTGGGATGATAAATGCCGACACAATTTTCTCACTTTGTCTAAAAATGTGGAGGCAGGTGTGTTAAGTGAACAGTAAAAACCCCCCACCCCCATTGCTGGGGTAACCAGACTGATCATGTGCTAATCTGCTAGATAACAGTTGATATACGTGTCATTAGCAACAATTTTGGCTTATCAGAGGCCCCCTATACTGACATCTGAGGACTTCAGAAGCTGCTGGCCAACCATTTAAAGGCTGGCAGCTTGTGGGCCCTAAAGGCCAACAATTGGGGCCTAGAGATCCAGTGGCAGGAAGGTCAGGGTTCTTTATCTTCCTGTCACAGGATGGAGTTTCAGGGGAAGGAGTGTCAGGGGAAGAATGGGTCGGGTTGGGTGCCACAGTCAGAGGCAAGGGCAGGACTGTGGATTGAAGAGGCCACCCACTTGGCCATCATCCTGGGGCAATTAAGCCTCTCCCTTCCATCCAAACCTGGCACTAAGGCCTCTCTGATTCCCCAGTAGGGAAACTAGGCACCTTTCTTTGCATGCTGGGAAAGCAGGTAAGCAGGGAGATGGTGAATAGCAATGGGCAAAAATCAGTGAAACTAAGATTCACATTTCAGGTCAGAGAATCACACTTACCAAGTCTTCATTATTTATTGAAGTTCTGTTGACCATGGTTAAAGATATACCTGCTTTTCGGGCAGCTAGAGTCTGTTGAGATGGAATAAAATGCAAATGGTGATAAGAAGACATTTAAAAAACATACTCCAGGTAACTAATGGATGCCTACTGTAATTCTTTGGAATATAAAATGTCTATTAATGCTTTTGTAATCCCATAATACTCTGGGGAGGATTTTTGGGGTTGTAGCTAATGATTGATTTAGAACCAATATATTATCCACACATAAATAGATGCTACTAATGCAATCAATTAGATTTGGCTTTACCTACTGACGCTTACAGTAAACAGCAAACTCTTTACCCCATCACGAGCGAGCCTGAGATTTTGTATTTAATGCGCTAACTCCATTCATAGATTTGTGACTGTGGAATATTGAATGGGTTGCTGTTCAGAGTTGTTCACTTGCTGTCCACAGAAAAAAGCTACCAAAATAATCCAACTTTGGTCTAGCAAATAAAAGCCTCTGTTAAAGCAAAACAACCAGGAAGAGTTCGCCTTTCACTTGGTGACTGTCAGCAGTAAGATGTTAAATAGGTGGAGATCACTGTGCAGGGAATCATAGCCACATCTCATTAGCTGCTGGCAAACACATTGCAGCTTTCCTCAAACAGGGTATTAGTTAGTCAAGTGACCTTCAACCCATGGTTGAGCAATTCTGTTCTGTACAAGAATGCTGCTATCACTGACAGCACAAAATGCATATTTAATTTGTTCTTTATTAACCCAAGATACTATGTTCAATATATTTGGCTGTTCAAATGATCTGCAGAATATTGGGTGATAAAACAAAACAGTCCTAAAGCCTTCCCTTTCAAGGGCTTGATCATCAAAACATTAAGCACTTGCAAAATAAGGGCCATTGCATTCTTTGTGAAAGTGAGCAATGGTTACAGTCTGGGTTGGATTTTGATGTGCTAACTGGGGTCAGAGACAGGATTGGGGAGAAAAGGACCACTGAGTGGGAGGACTGGAAATCCCACCTTCTTTTCCACAGTTAACCATTTCCTTGAAAGTGGGGGAGAGAACAGATCTTGGAACCTGCCTGCTCCTGTGAAAAAGGCCTCGTGGTTAACTTTTTAACAAATGTTCACAGTAGTTGAAGTAACTCCATAAAGGCTGTATCCTGTCAACAAGTCACCCTTTATTTACACACAACACTGACCCAGCTCGCACAGGGCTGGCTTCCCAGAGTGAACTGAACCTCTGACACTCCTATTTACATCTATCAGCCAGGGCTCCCTGATTGGACCAGGTTAACGGCCCCAGGCAGGGAACTCACATTCTACAAGATCCACTTGGCTGATATTGTCCCAATCAAAGCTTAGCAGCTGCACTAACTGCATGAACTATACTGGGGGCAGAAAGAGTGTCAGGCAGAAGTAAAAAGGTTTTGCCTCCATTACAATTCTTCATAAGATGATATAGCATGAATGCTCAGTAAGGTGAGCCATGTCAGTGCTATGACTGAAAGCTGGAACTATCCTATAAACAATGTGGTTGCTAGATTGTTGCTTCTGAAACTGACAAGCTGTCTTGACTTTAAATACTAGCTCACTGTACTTGCTTGAAACCACAACCATGAATATGAATTCGACTTTCAGATGCTTACAAGCTTTGTTGGCAAATACAAGCTCTATGTTGTAAAAAAGCATACAAGGTCATTAACTTTCACTCAGCGATTTAAGGTCTGATCTTTCTCAGTATTTGAAAGATGGGAGCAAAAAGAGATATTTAGAGAAGAAATCTTATTTAACGCTTGATGAGATTTAGATAAGAGGATTCTCATATTTCACATAAGCTCCCTAAAACGTTTCAAAAATACTGCACCTCATGCCATGCTAATTAGCTGACCTGGAAATATTGAGCATAAACACCATAACTTCATTTCGCTGCGAAACCTACCATTCATGTAAGATCTGCCAAACAAAGAAAATTCAGGCTGATATAGTTTTTGAGGAAACATATAATCAGTTTGTTTTGAATATTTTCATTATTTGTCAAAAGCTATCATATTGCATATGTACAACTTTGAAGAGAATTACTGTAATTCCAGGGTACCTAATTGCATACCACAATTTGTCAAAAAGTAAGCTTGGAGAGCATTGTTAAAATGTGGATGCCAGCATGCAAATATTGTGGAATATTTACTGAAGGACGAAAGAACGCAACTAAAAATATCATCATAGAATAAAAGATTGCAGCTGTGTTTAAAGAAAAAGTGTAACTACTGCAGTTAAGTTTGGCATTTCATGTCTGTCAAACTATAGCTCAGGTCAGCAGATGAAAATGCTGTTAATTTCTTCTAATATCAGATTTTGGATGTGATACCAAAGACTAAAATCATTTAATCACAATTATTAGTTGTGAACATTTAACCACTACAGTAATAATTCTTATAGAGATTGAATAAGGATTTCCATTCATTTAGGTTATTTTCTGAACATCCTTACTTTTCCTTACAAATGTGCATCTCTTCATACACTTTACAAACTGTTGTGTAATGGAGCACTTATTTTAATTCCTCAGTTTGCACTGAGAGGCGGTCAACAGACTTGGACAGTTCAGAGAAAGCATTGGTAACATGACTAGTTTCCATTTTGATAACTCCAGCTTTCACATCATTCTCAGATTTTGGGGGAAAGACCACAGTCTAAAGTCTTCCTGCTAAAGTATAATGGGGGTCCATTCAGGTATCAGACCTTCCCGATGCCTCAAATACATGTAAATAGTACCTTGCATAATTAAGAAGTGGCTTTGGGTTCGTTGTAACTTTGTAGAAAGTCACACCCCAATGTTTGTTCTCAATAAGCAAAGATTCTACAGAACTGAACTGCTTTAGTAACTCTGTATGTATATATAGTTTTTCTATGAATAAAGTATATTTTTACATAAAAAGATGTCAGATTTTTACTGGGTGTAGGGAGGGAGCACCAAGGTGAAAAAAAGAGGTCAAAGCAAGCTAGAGCTTGCTCTACAAAGTCACCAGCAGAGCAGCTTCAGGATTTGTCACATTAATATAACTTTAATACTTCTACAATAAAAACCAAAAGAACTGCAGATGCTGTAAATCAGGAACAAAAACAAAGTTGCCAGAAAAGCTCAGCAGGTCTGGCAGCATCTGTGAAGGAGAAAACAGAGTTAACGTTTCGGGTCCGG
>JAHRHZ010000048.1:13584405-13626491 GCA_024137785.1 Ginglymostoma cirratum | reverse complement strand
AGTGTGTGTTGGAGACAAAAGTGAGATCATAAAAATCAGAACCCCTGCAGTGTGGAAGCAAGCCATTTGGCCCATCAAGTCTACACTGACCCTCCAAACAGCATCCCACCCAGACCCACCCCTCTGCCTTATTCCTGGAACTCTGCATTTGCCATGGCTAGCTAACCTTTTTAGCCTGCACATGCCTGGACACTGTAGAAGAAATTAGCCTGGCCGATCCACCTAACCCACAAATCTTTGGACAGTGGAAGGAAACCAGAGCATCCAGAGGAAACCCACGCAGACACAGGGAGAATGTGCAAACACAACACAGACAGTCACCCCAGGGTGGAATCAATCCCAGGTCCTTGGCACTGTGAGGCAGCAGTGCTAACAAATGAGCCACCATGCCACCCTGTTATATTGCTAACTGTCAGTTTAACCTGACATCATTTTTATCATGCTGAGCAGGAGAAACCATTCATTTCGTATTGAAAGGAAATCATCCTTGACTTGCTTTTTTTTTTTTAAGTAGTTGTTACAAATGGGGCTGGTTAGCTCACATGGATGGATCTGTAGAGAATGGTTCAGAATTATACCAACAGCACAGGGTTTGATCGTTGTTCCAGCTGAGTTTCATCTTGCCTCATTGCCCTGCATCATATTAAAATTACAGCAAAATTGAGGGTGCTACCTGTACAAGTTCTGCAACTGGTGCTTTCACAGTGGTTTACTCAACATGATCCATATTTGAAAAGTACTTACCAAAGCCTGTTTAATCCCCGAAGCAAGTAAAAGAAATACTTTGTTAGTTTCACTGACTCCAGTTGCAAGTAAATTATCAAAGTATACATCAGTGACTTTTTAATATAGGTATAAATAAACTTGCAATAAAGTTAGCAATTGCAGTGATACGTCAATGTCATTATGTGATCAGGGTCATTATCTATTAGTTATTTAACAATATGAAAATGTAACAAACCATTATTCATAAAGAGTCTCTATTTTGTTCTAAGCCTGGGTGGAGGCAAAATGGTGGGCAAGTTAACTAACATGCCAGGGCACATGCCCCTCAGTTGCTGATTACCCAAAGACACTGGCCAAAGTCTAGCAACGGATCATGCTTCAGGAAATCTGATTTGCTGAAGGGAGATGAAATGCTTCCAAAATGTCAGCACTTGAAAACCCGAGAAACAAGACTGCGTTTTCCTTCAATTTACAAATCACTTGACTTGAATTTAGTTTGCCATCTACGAGCAGACAACTTTCTTTCCTTCAAATAAAACATAATTTTGGAACAAATCCAAGACATAACTCACCAAATCCCGAACGATAGGCATTGTCTTCTTTCGACGCAGATCTGGCATACTGTCAATGCCATAAAGCTCACTTCCAGGCCTATAACATTTCATACAATTCAGCAATGAGTATTATATATCATATTTTAGACAGCTACAATAATACAATTTTCACAATATTTGAGTTCTGTATATTATGTATACTGGGTGTGCTGCATTAACCAAAATGTAGTTTGGCAACCATTGGCTGCCACTCTCCTTTTTGCCATTTTCTTTCCCTTTGTGACTTCCTACTCTTGATAACTTTTACAACTTGCTGCATTCAGGGCTTCGAGTGGCAGAAACCCTAAAGTATCTTGTTCACATACATAAACCATTGATGTGCTGTTTTACTGCGAACAGCAGTGTTTGTTAAATCCTGGTCAGAGTATCTACTCTGACCATTTCCCCAGTGCAGAAATGCTGAGCACAAATACAGTGCTCCTCTTTCATCATCATCCTTTCAGAGCAGTGGTGACGAAAACTTGAATAGAACTGATGGTTACGTTTTGCATAAAAGTTCACCACTGACAATCCATTCAGCGAGGTATGATTTTAACATCTTTTCAACAGATTTTAAGGAGTAAGATGAGAAGGAAAAATACATGAAAAGAATCCCGATTTGACTTTTGGGGTCTGCATTTCTCCAATACAAACCAATGACTCAGAATAAAACCTTCCTGGGCTTCGTGACTCGATTAATATAAGGATAAAATGCTCTTTTTTTCTCTCTCAAAACAAAGAACTGGCAAAGAAGAACACATTGTTGTAAAAATAGCTAAGTTTTTGTTCTCACTGGTAGAGAATTCCAGCCATTTATATTCGTGGGTCAGACTGTAGTTGAAATGGTGGAGTATTCTAAGCAAAGTTCATTCAAGTTGAAGCATTAAACTACATCTCCATCCATTAAGAGCATCTTTTCATACAAACTCAAAAAGACAAATCTGGACTCTTTTCACATATATTTTGCTTCCCATCATTCAAATGACAGCAAGTGCAAAGTTCATAGTTTGCAGAATGGATTCCTCAACAGTGAATCGTTATGCACGACAAAGCCATCAGTTCTACTCATGTTTTCACCTCTCAATCCACCACTCTGCTTGGATAATTATGCCTAGGGTTGATCATGATCTGACTGAAGAACTACTTGTTGCTTTAGCCCCATGAATACAACAACTAGTTTGACCTTGCATCCCACGTTCCATCCCCACCATTTAACATTACGGCCCAGAGCTTCCCTGATTCCTATTTTTCCCTGCATCCACCACCAAAGCTCTTTGGAGATTTTAGATGAATTTCCAGGTTTGTGCATAAATTGGGTCATAAACTCACTTCAAGTGAAGTTACTGTGTCAGAGCAGGACCAGTACCAAAGAAATTACCTCATGTCTTGTATACCCTGGAATATTGCCTCTCAGGCAAGTACTTTCCAGCTTAGAAGTCTAACTCTCCACCCTTCCCTCATAAACTCAGTCAACAAACGCAAGACTTTTTTCCTGCATAGTTCTTCTTCACACTTGCCAGTGCTTGGTTTCCCAGTTTTGGTGTGATCACATTAGACACCACATATTTCTCAAATTGGCTTCTTTGCGAATCCTTCCAACACACCAATGGCAGGCTGTAAGAGTGGGAAATGCCCCAGTTAGCTGCGCCTAATGCAGTGATGCTTGATGAATATGGTTCCTTCGTTGATGGTGCCCCTTAACACACTCTACTAATTCCAGCTGTCAAAATCCGTGGATGTTTTTTGAAAGATGTCCAGATTTTACAAGCCTTGTTCAATAAAACCATCCGTTTTCAGACAAAAGTTGTCAAACACACAATATGTTTTCTCCGCGAGGTGTCAGCATCAAAGAATGCATAAAAATTTCAAATACTGCAAAATAAAATCAGTTTGGATTGAAATTATAAAGGTTTTCTAGAAACCTTGATTCATAAGCTAAAATAACTTTTCATTTCCTCTTCCCAGAGAGAAGCACATTGGAGTAAACATGTAGCTTTAGGAGGATTTCATGTTTCTAAAGGTGTAGGTAGTCACTGACTCCATGTACATTGCTTTGCTGGTGGCTCAAGTTAACTGTGAAATCCACTGTAACCAAAAGGGATTCTATTCTTGCAATGCTTAGCTGGTGTAAGACTGTATACAGAGAAACATGAAGGTCAATGCCAGTGTTCTAGCTTGTTCACTCCACTTAATCCTCTCTGGCAAGAGGAAATGGGTGGCTTGGTAGTTCAGTGCTTGGCACTGTTGCCTCACAGCTTCAGGGATCTGTTTTCTATTCCACCCTTGGGTGACTGCCTGTGTGGAATTTGCACATTCTCCCTGTCTCTGCATGGGTTTCCTCTGGATGCTCCAGTTTCCTCCCACAGTCCAAGGGTGTGCAGGTTAGGTGGACTGGCCATGCTAAATTGCCCACAGTGTCTAGGGATGAGCAGGCTAGGTATATTAGCCATGGGAAATGCATGTTTACAGGATAAGGGGATGGATCTGAATGGGATGCTCTTTTGGATGGTCAGTGTGGGCTCGATGGGCTAAATGGCCTGCTTCCACTCTGTAGGGATTCTAGAATTCTATGATCTCAAGATGTTAAATGAAAACACATTTAGCTTTATGAATCAAAGTTTTCAGAAAACCTTTCTGACTTCAATCCAAACTGATTTGAGAGTATTTGAAATTATTGTGCACTCTCACTCAGAAAGCATATTGTGTAGTTGACAACTGGTGTCATGATGCCTTCATTCTGCATTAACCCACCACACCATCTCCATTTAATCCATGGTAACAAACCATAGGGTTCCAACTGAGCAAAACATACCTACAATTTGATGAGATAGCTCATGGGCATGACACATGACTCATGCATAAGTATGCTGTTTTTAGAGAGCCGATTGTGGCATTGTGACAGTTGCTGGACCATAAATTGAGAGCTCCAGACATTAGAGGCTAATGTTCTGGGAACATGGCTTCAAGTCTCACAATGGAAAGCGATCGAATTTACATTCAATTGATAAATCTGGAGTATAAAGTTAGTCTCAGTGATGGTGACCAACTGATTGCTTAAAATCCTTGATCAATGGACATAAGCCATCTTTACCTGGTCTGACCTCCACTGCAATGCGCTTAACCCACCCTCTGGTCTGAACAGCTTGTTAAACCATTTGAGAGGCAATTAAAAATGGGCAATAAATTCTAACCTTGTAAGCGGTACCCGCATCCCATGAAAGCATAAAAAAAGCTCACATATTATGAAATATTGCCACATGAAATGTGATTAAGTAGTCCACTGGGGTGTTTGATTGACATTTGCACTGCTTGGACCATTCCTGAGGAGCATGGCCTGCACAGCTCGGCACAGTCATAATGGAATCTATGGTGGTCATGCGCATGTCCTGGCCATCTTGATAAATCTCTTTGCTGTTGTGTGGATAATTCTCACCACCGATCACCAGATTGTATGAGACTATCTGCATTCTTGGTCACTATGAGGTCAGTTTGTTGCCATTATCCCCTTTTAGAGAATGGATCAACAGGGTGCACTTGGTCTTGTATGGTCAACAAAAACCACTTAGTAGTCTAATAACAAGTGGTACTTATCTTAAGCACTGAAAGACAGAAACTAAGGTCACACTACACCAAATGGTAAAGGTAGAGCTGTAGTCGCAGAGAGCCATAGGGCTGCTCTCTCGTGACAGAGACAATTGATGGTGGTTTAACCTGAGGGTCACCATGCCTTGGGTGAAGGGTGAGGTTGAGAAGGAAAGTCCTTCTTGGTAACCTCAGATGGTAGGTGATTTAAACCCATGCTAGTTGCATCACACTGCACAGCAATCCGGCCAACTCAGCTAGCCAAACCCTTGCGGATATTGTTATACAGACTGACAGCACAGTGCCCACCATAATATCAATACAGAATAACCATTTAAACCCAAAATAATAAATCAAACTATTAACATTTTGCATGTAAACTAATCACAGTTATGCACTCCCTTAACACCCATCTTGCATTACACCTGTCCTAATGCTCGAATGCCTCAATAACTCAGTGCAGAGCACAACTGAAAGAATTCTGACATTCAGTGGGGCTTCTAGAAATGGCACTGTAGAATTCTGACACTGGATGGCTTAGCTTTAGACTGTGCCATGTCAGCATGTGTGGCAACAGTCTGAGCCAGTAGGTTAACAGGCAACAGCTTGGGTACCGATGGAGTGACAGTGGTGGAAGGGCAAATCCTCTGTGCTCCATGCAGCCCACTGCCACACCTAGGCCTCCGCAATCGGAATTATGTGTTGGAGGACAGACTGCTGGACAGCTGTGACCCACTGCAAGCCCCTTTGAACACTGAACTTGCAGTACCCAGTAGCTACCAACTGCGCTACAATGAAAGTGGAGATGTAGGCGCCTCCGTGTGGGAATGGAGGTGATTATTTCAAAGCTGGAAAGGATGAATGCTGAGCTCTGCTCAACGCCTTGTCGCATTGGACTCACTCCATGCTCCTTTACAGTGACCAATGCATCTAGCATATAATTAAGCATATCCATTAGCCGCCTCGTGTAGGCTGCAATATTGAAGTCCTTATCTGATACTCTTGCAGAAAAACCCACGTGCAAGCTCGTTTTCCAGTAAGCTGCCCCATGGTCTACCCTTTTCCCTTCTCCTGTCCAGTGTCTCAGTATTCCAAGTGGGGTGACAGGATGTGAGGATAACAATTAGGTACAGCGATACCATTACAGTCACTGAATTCAACCCAAGCTGCCGCAGGTCTTAGTCTCAGGGACAACCATCACCCCCAGAGTCCCCTGCTCATTTGACCCTTTGGGCTTCAATTCTGCACCAATCTGTCCTGCAAGAAAGATGAAAGTGTGTCAGTGTAATGAGTGATATGGTTGTCATGGTTGAATAGCTGGCAGGAAGTGCAAGCTGTCAGATATGGGTGTGAGACCTTCAGCAATGGTAAGTGTAGGTGAAGGGGATGAGCATTAGACATGATTGATTGATGATTGGTAGGTGATTGATGGATTGGAGGATCGATACTGTCTAAGGCTATCTCATTGAAACTTACAGGATACGGAGACGCCTTCATCGAGTGGACATGATGAAGATGTTTTCACTAGTAGGAGAGACTAGGACCCAAGGGCACAGCCTCAGAGTGAAGAGGCAACAATTTAGAACTGAGATAAAAGGTACTGCAGATGCTGGAGAATCCGAGATAGCAAGGTGTGGGGCTGGATGAACACAGCAGGCCAAGCAGCATCATAGGAGCAGGAAAGCTTGACGTTTCGGGCCTAGACCCTTCATCAGAAATGGGGGAGGGGAAGAGGGTTCTGAAATAAATAGGGAGAGAGGTCTGAGATCAGGAATAATTTCGTCAGCCGGAGGGTGATTAATCTGTGGAACTCATTGTCGTGGAAGGCTGCTGAGGTGAAGTCATTGGGGGTATTTAGGACAGAGATAGATAGGTTCCTGGTTAGTAAGGGGATCTGTGTTATGGAGAGAAGGCAGGAGATTGGGTTCAGAAACATATCAGCCATGATTGAATGGTCGAACAGCCCTGATGGGCCAAATGGCCTAATTCTGCTCCTGTAGCTTATGGTCTATCAGTGTTTTTGTAGTGTAGTGGTAGTGTCCTTATCTCTGAAGCAGGAGGCCTAGGCTCAAATCCCATTTACGCTGAATTCATGCAAAAGCATCTCTGGACAGAGTGGTTAGAAAATATCAGTCAGAGACTATTTTCCAGGTGTTAAGATATGACATTTGAAGATACATTCACTGACCTGGACTATGTAAGGTTACTGAATCTCTTGCTGCACTGTACTCTGGTCCTTTAGGCTTGACTCCAAGGCAATCTAATCCAACTGCCCCCCAGCTTCTGTGCATGGACAGCTCTCTTCCTGTCTACCTCCTGCCCCAAAATCTCCAGTTTAGCCTTGGAAAATCACAGGAGCCTGCCTTCAGCCAGTTACTACCATTACTGATTGCTTTTTGGTCTAAACCACCTTTAGAACGAATTCCAGCAAATGGCCCAGCCACAATGAGTCTCCTCGTTAAGGGGAGAAAGCTAGCTTAACTCATGTTGATGGACTATGATTTTGAGCCCTTGCTTAGTACTGTAGCCATTGAAATGCATGTTTAATACTGGCTGCAAGATGCAATGATACAAACAGCATACAGCACAGTGCTTGTGTCTTGTACACATCGGAAAAATGGATGGCCTGTAACCTGCAACATGGGTAGTTTTGGGTCTTATCCAATTATATGGGATTGGGAACAGGAGTGGGAGATCCCACCCTTTTAGCCTGCTCTACCATTCAACTGGATCATGGCTAAGCTGAACCTGGACTCCAACTGATCTGCTTTTGCTCCATATCCATGATGGCCTTAATCATTAACAATCAATCCAGCTTTGTCCTGAAGATCTTAATTGATCCAATGTCCACAGCTTTCTTAAAGACAACAAATTCCAGATTTTCATTACCCATACACTATTTCCCTTCTTAAAGGACTTACTCTAATTTGAATTTTGTGCCACCCTTCTCATCTCAAACCATGATTTATATTAAGCCACAAATGTGCAAACTTTAAGCATAGACATGCATTGTTTGTATGACATGTGCTTATAATTTAACCCTTTAAACCCTGGAATTATACTGGTGAAATTTTGCTGTCTGCCTTCCAAGATCAATAAAATTTTTCTGAGGTTTGTTGCCCACAACTGAATGTGATGCTTCAAAAGGGTCTCTCCAATTCTCTCTACAACTGAAAGGTCAGCTCTTGACTGTGGAATTTCCATTAGCTTTTCCAACTGCTTTCTGGACCAATGCCCTAGGTTAATTGGGATTTGTGCGTACAGACACCTAAATCTTAGGTTTTGGAGTAGATATGGAGTAGACACCTAAATCACTTTGATCTTCCACAGTTCCTATTCTCTAACTTTTAAGAAAATTTTCCTACTGTACTTGTATTCCTTAGATGCAAAATGTATTACTTCACACTAACCCACTTGGAATTCCATTTGCTCATTCAGTTACTCTGTCGCTTTGATCTGGCTGTCTTGCTCACTGTTCAGAAATTTAACAGGTATAAATATATATGCTGCAACATCTCCAGTCCAGGAGATAGGTTTTGGAACTCAATCATTTCTTAATTACAGAATTTTCTGGATGATACAAAGACATTAGAAAGCTGAAATAACTCCATGAAGGCCAGTATCACCAGATACTGTTTACACGTGCATTGTACATGACACTGACCCAGCGAGAGTGAGCAGAATCCCTGACACTCCTGTTTATATCTGTCAGCCAGGGCTCCCTGATTGGGGCTGTTAACCTGGTCCCATCAGCGAACTTGTGCGCAATGAGATCCACTTGGCTGACATTGTTCCAATCACTACGTCCCTCCCCTCTAAGTCCTGGGCCATAGGCCTGTTCTTTTCCCTATAGTTTCTCTGGGGCGTTTTCATACCAGGTCCGGTTCCTCTGACACTGCCTTCGCTACAGGCAGCACATACTGGACCATAGCCTATCCCTTGCACCTGGAGTTTCTTGGCAAAAACTCATCTTCTTTTTCAGGCAGTAACAGTGTCAAGGTTGTGACATCTGCCATGACCATGATGTCATCAGAGGTTCTTCGATGTTGGACAGAGCGGGAGAGCCCATGGATTCTGATAGCCTGCCAGATGCACTAGGGGACTCGGTATATTTTGACCTGTTTGCGAGGTTGTAGATTTCAAGTGGTTCACGTGCTTGTGCAGGACCGCCTCATCTACCCAAACTTTGTACGTCACAGTGCCTGACCTCACGTTGAACATGCCTCTTACCCATGCAGGGCCATTCGCATAGTTCTGGCACCAAACCTCATCCCTTGAAGTAAAAGGTCTCTCTTGCAGAGGTGTCTTGTATCCAGCACTGGCGTTCCTGATGCTGTTTCGATCTCCCCCACCAGGTCCAGGAAGATCAGATTTAACCTGGTATGGAGTCATCTCCCCACTACCAACTATCCCTGTAGTTGTGTCAGGGATGGTCCTATAATTAAATAGGAACTGGGACAGTTTGGTGGCTAGTGACAACGGGGAAGTGATGGCCTATCGGTATTATCGCCGGACTGTTACTCCAGAGACCCAGATAAAATTCTGGGGACCCAGGTTCGAATCCCGCCATGGCAGATGGTGGAATTTGAATTCAATAAATATCTGGAATTAAGAATCTAATGATGACCGTGAATCCATTGTCAATTGTTGAAAAACCCATCTGGTTCACTAATGTCTTTAGGGAAGGAAAATGCGATCCTTACCTGGTCCGGCCTACTTGTGACTCCAGATGCACAGCAATGTGGTTGATTCTGAACTGCCCTCTGGGCAATAAATGCTGCCTACCCAGTGATGCCCTCATTCCATTAATGAATAAAGAGGCTGGAAGCTGCTTCTTTAAGCCTGCCTTCAAAGTTTGCACTGCTCTTTCCGCCAGATCACTGTATGATGGACAGTATGGAGCTGTTGTTATATGCTGAATGCCATTCAACTTGAGGAAATACTCGAATTCCCTGCTTGTAAATGATGGTCCATTGTCTCTGATCAACCCTGCGTTCGACAAATGAACTCTGTGCACGCCCAAGCACTTGGAATGGGCATCCAAAATGATTTTAAAAAATAAAACCCATGAAAGGACCTGCATAGTTGATGTGTAACTGAGTCCAGGGTTTACCCGGCCATTCTCATGAATGTTGGGGAGTTGCTGGCAGTAATTTTGCTGGCACTCTGGGCACTGTCCCACCAACTCTGTAAGCATCCAGTCCTGGTCACCGGACATAACCTCTCACCAACATCTTCATTTTAGAAACCTCTGGATGACCCTGGTGGAGTTCAGCCAGTATCTGGTGGCAACGTTTGCTCAGGACAATCACTCTTGCTCCCCCATGATAAAACCCCATCCTCTACAGTGATCTGGTCTTGAAGGACCCAGAAAGGTTTCAATTCTGGTTGCGACGGCCCTTTTGTTTCCCCCATCACCACCAGCTGTTTTAGTTTTCTTAGGCCCAGAAATCTTTCTGTCCACAGTCTGATATTGTCAGCGGTGACCAGATGGGTGTCCAGAAAGTTGAAAACCTGAACCAGTGGTGTATCTGCCAGTGGGAGGCAGCTCAAGGCATTCTCATTTGCCACATCCTGAAGGTGCTCCAACTTGTAATTGTATGCACTCAGAAGAACAGCCCACCATTGAATTCGACCTGAAACTATGGACGGCATGGTCCTGTACACTTTAAGTAGCCCTAGTAAGGGTTTGTGGTCCATTACTATTACAAATGTGCGTCCATAAGAGGTATTGGTGGAACATTCTCACACCAAAGATGTCCACCAAAGCTTCCACCTCTATCTGAGTGTATCTTTGTTTGGCATCAGCCAAAGATCAGGAAGCATAGGCTACTGGGCGTTCCGTTCTGCTGGGCCAATAGTGTGCCAAACACTAACTCGATGCCATACAGGGAGGCACCACAGGTCAGCCAATCTTGCTTGGGATCATAGTATGTCAACACTTTTGATGACAATGGCTGCTTCTTCACTTCCCTAAAGGCTATACTTGGCTACAAGACCATTTCTAAGGCTGACCTTTTTTCAATAGCAAATGTAAGGGTCCCAGGATGAAGGCCAGGTTAATTATGAATTCTCTGTAATAATTCTCCAACCCAAGGAAAGATCTAAGTTCTGGTATCAACGTGGGAGCCAGGGCATCTTTGGTTGCCCTCACTTTAACTTTGAACAGGTGCAACCTGGTCTTGTCAGCTCTGTAGCCCAGATAGGTAACCTGGGGTGCCTGGAACACACAGTTTTCCTTTCTGAGGCGTAAGCCCATCTTCGAGAAATGTTTAAGCAGTATGTCCAAGTTCTCTAAATGCTCGCTACTGGTCCTCTCAGTTATTACCACGTCATCCAGATAAATAGCAATCTGGGGTAGACCTTGTAAAATGTTCTACATCGTGCATTGGAAAATGGCACAGGCTGACGATACCCCAAAAGGCAGTCACATATATTGGTACAAATCCTTATGGGTATTAATTGTAGCATACCTCTGGGAATTCTCATCTAATCGCAGTTGCAGGTACGCATGGCTCATGTCCAGCTTTGAATGACAGACGCCCTGGCCAGATTTGCAAGTAAATCCTCTGTGTGAGAGATTGGGTATTTATCCAGCTGCGAGAAGCAGTTCAGGGTTTATTTAAAATCCCCACAAAGGCGAACTGACCCATCAAGCTTAACAAACAGTACAACCCATGCTGTCCATTCTGCAAACTGCACTGGTTTGATGATTCCTTCACTTTCCAGCCTCCTGATTTCTGTCTCTACTTCTGCTCGCAAAGCAAATGGCATTGGGTGGGCCTTGCAGAATCATGGAATTGCTTCCTGGTCAACATTTAAGTGGCCTTAGCCACCTTGATAGTCCCTAGACCTCCCTGAAGAACGTCTGGGTATTGAATTAGGACTTCACTCAGGCAGCCATTTTCTAATTGAAGAATGCTGAGCCAATCAAGGTGAATCTTTTTCAACCAATTTCACCTCATCAAGGTTGGGCCTGAGCCTTTACAACAATCAGTGATAACTGAACCAGCTGCTTTCATAAGAGACCAGAACTGTACCCTTAATCTGTAATGGTTCCCTGATACAACTTCTGAGCCTGGCTCAGGTCTTACGCATATCTAAGGGTTGGAGTGCAGAACAAATTTTGGTAAAGACTGGTTCAGCAATCACTGATACAGCCATACCAGTATCAATCTCCATTAAAACCAGGTGACCATTTATCTAGACAGTAATTTTGATTCGTTCCGATACGGATGTTGCCAAGCAATGTAACTGCTCCAAACCAGATGTAGGTGGACTTTCCAAGGTGTGGATTTGCCTAGATATTAGCCTCTGAGGTCTCTCACTCAACTGAGGTCCAGTAGGACTCTTTTTCTGTCTTGAGTCCACATACCAGCAGCATCTACAATGGCTTGTTGGCCCAGATACTCAAGAAAATGTTAACTGTTTGGCTGAGGCTTGGCCTTGTTTTAGGGTTTTGTTGTGGTTTAACCTAAAGCCCCTCTGTTCAAGATATGTCCTGAGTGAGGCTATACAATTGCCTTCCCTCAAGTGGTGTTCCCTAAGCTCAGTCGGCCTGGCAAGAGTGTCCACTTCCATCAGAGTACCCTGCAACCCAAATGCTCCACTTGCTGCATTTTCCAATGACAAAGTCAGTTGTAGTATCTGTGTGAAGTCCAGTTGGGCTTCAGCCAGTAGGCACTTTTGCATGGTCACATCATTAATCCATGTACCAAATGATGTCTCAGCATCTCACTGAGGGTTAAAGCAAAGTCACATGCTTTAAAGCCGGTTGTCTTAGCCTCATAAAAAAATCCTGATACAGATTCCCTTGGTTCTTGAACTGCCAAGTAAAACTGATAGCGTCTCAGCATTATAGGCGGCTTGGGGTCGTAATATTCCTTAACTAAATCCGTCAGCTCTTAAAGGGTTTTAACATGTGATGCCTCCAGAAAAGTTAGGCTCTTAATAACTGAAAAAGCTGCGGGTCCACACACTGTCAGGAGAATTACTCGCTGCTTTTCATCTGCCCCAATGTCATTTGCCCAGAAAAAAATAACACATTCTTTCCACATACTGGGCCAGTCTTTGACAGCAGTATCGAATGAGTCAAGCTTCCCAAATAGCAGCATAATGCCAGAAACCCTCACCAAACTCAAAGACAACTATTGCCAGTGAATCTCTGCAGGGGCTTGTTTTTCTCTCGTCACCCCTGAAATAACTCCACAAGGCCAGTATCCCATCACCAGGTCACTCTTTATTTACACGAGCATAGGACCTGACACTGACCCAGCGAGCACAAAGTTGGCTCCTAAAGCGAGCAGAACCCCTGATACTTCTGTTTATATCTGTCAGTCAGGGCTTTCTGATTGGACCAGATTAACAGGCCCAAACAGGGAACTCATTCTACGAGATACACCACATTGACATCGTTCCAATCATTACAGAAGTCTAGCCCCAAGTTGTGAACTGGAAAATACTCTCGACATAAATAATTGTGAAAAGCATAAAACCATGCTAAAACATGATAAAGCAGTAATAACAAAAGTTTAATGTATTAAAATGTTATATTTTGTTTCTGCTCCCAAAGAAATGTAACTTAAATGGTGCTGAGAATCGCTTAATACAGTTAAAAACATTTCCAGACAACTGACATTGACAGACAACAGATTTCGAAATTGGAAAGGTTACAACGTCATAAAAAAATTCAGTTTTCAATAAATATAACTCATTTCCAATATTAAATTGACTGCTATATGTTGAAAATTTTATAATGCTGAAGGTTTTCAGAATGAAGTTGCCACCCACACAATCACACTGGCCAAAATGAAACTAATAAACACAACAGTTTTCACAGTCCAGCATCTGGAAAATTGGTAAAATGATGTTTAAGTCCGTGTTCCCTAGGTGAATGCAGCATTGGTTTCAAAACTATTTCTAGTGATGTTGGTCTAAGATGGATTATGCTCAAAAATCTTGTGTGGTCCAAACAAAGCGGCAAATACAACGAAAACAGGAATTGCTGGAAAGGCTTGGCAGATCCAGTGGCATCTTTGGAGAGAAATTAGAATAAACATTTTGGGTCCAGTGACCCAAAAGGAAAAAGTTTTTATTTTTATGCACAAGATGGGGTTGGGGGACAGGGTAAGGAGTAAGCGACTGGTGGCGATACAGCCCAAAGAGAGAGATGAATAGTTGGACAGACAAAGCAATGGATAACGATTAGCCTAAGAGAATGAATAGCTACCAATGAGGGACACTTCATGTTTTAAATAAAAGTCACAAATTCCCTTGTTTACATAAAATTTGCAGCATTTAGAGCAAAATTTTGCACAATCATTTCTGCTTCCTTTTGGAATTACATTATATCAATCGTTGGGAGACTCCTAATATTGGGATCACATTGTTACCAAGCTAATTCCTCAAAGAAGTAACTCAAGATGAGCAATTCCTGTATGTGTACTATGGGTATACTACGCTAAAGTAGCTCCTTGTGTTTAATGTTTTTTATTATTTCATGGGATCTGGGGGTCACTGACCAGGCGATCATTTGTTGCCCATCCCTAAATATGCTTGACAGGCTACTGCAGAGAGCAATTAAAAGCAAGTACATTGCTGTGGGCTGGGGTCACATGAAGGCTAGACCAGGTAAGGGTAGAAATTTCTTTCTCTGTAGAACATTAGTAGACCAAATGATAAAATATTACAATAAATTCCATGGTCATCCCAATTCCAGCTTTAGGAACTAAATTTGAATTCCATCAGCTGTGATGGTGGGATTTGAACCCATGTGCCAGGGTATTAGCCTGGGCCTGTCTGGATTACTAGTCCAGAGTAGACTGAGGTCCTGGGCAGGGCAGATATTATTTTTCTCATCTCCACAAGGAGTGAGAATGAGGTGGGGCAGAGGGAGCAGTGGTTCCAGGGAGCCGACCGTAAAGCTTTGTGAATCAAGTAAAAGATCTTCTGGTCCTGCTGTTCGCATATAGTGGCTTCCCAGCTCTGAATCCCGGGACCGTGGCCAATGTCCAGCAGGCAACGTCTGGATGAGTCTCGGGTGAGGAACGGAAGGAGGAAGAGGCTGGGAAATGGGGGCGGCGACAGTCAAGTGGGCTATCATGAATTGTACCTTTGGATGGTCAACAACTGGAGACTATGAATAAAACAACAGCAAGTCATTGCAGTTATATTATTCAATCCAAAAAGAGATCCAAGATGGCACCATGGGGTGGCAACACATTGCAATCAGCATGCAAAACAACACTTTTCACTGTATTTTTGTATAAATGACAATAAATCTCATCTAATCCAATCCTCCAACATTGCCATTTCTACCATCTCTCCATGACAACAAAACAATATTTTCTTAAGTATTTTATATTTTATGAGAAAATAATAATGTCTTGTAACTTTCTTTATTCATGCAAGCTCCAATGAAGATTGAATTATCCCTTAAGAACCATGTGCTGCTTCAGATTAATCACCTCTCAGCAAAATCACAATCGATCGATTCTACTTGTCTACACGCAAAAATGTCACCTGAACAATTGTACAACATGGATGCTGAAAGAATATCTGGGTAATTTGATGTCAGCTTACTATACTGTACAAATGTGTCCTTGTATCATCGGTCCTTCATTCATCCATGCCTGGAACATTTCTGTGCAATACAAAAATGACGTACAACAATGAAGTAAAGAAGCAAGTCCATCCTCTTCAGCCTATTTAGCCTGCTCCATCGTTCAGTCAGATCATGGCTGATCTGATTATAGCCACTTGTCTGCCTGTTCTCAATAACCTTGGAAATCAAAAATCTCTCCTCTCACCCTTGGATAAATTCAACGAACATGCTACCAATGCTCTCTATGGATCCAAATTCCAAAGGCCACTGAAAATAATGAAATACATGGACTAGATGATTACTGTTGAGGATTATGCTCCATTCCAGCTACATTATTTAGTTTATTAAATTAAAAATGAGTTACTCTAAGTCATTTAATTTTCATCTCTATGTGAAATGCTTTTGAACTAATTTATTCCAACCAATTTTGATACATTCAACATCCGTCTAATTAGGCATTCCCATTTTCCAAGTTCCAGGACAGTATAATAAAATGCAAGCAAAGCTAAAGCACCTTAAACATATTTTCAGGATCAGCAAAAGATATATGCGCCTTATCATTTATCTGCATTTCAATAGAAATTATCAATGGTCCTGAAGTTATTTCCCACTATCACCATGAACCAGATGAATTAAAAAAAAAATTAGCTCAGCAGTGACTTCTGTTTTAATAACTTAAGTGAGTAGTTTGACTTTGCTTTACCGATATCTTTCAGTGGCTACAATTAGGTGTTCTGTGATCTCTTCTGTCAGCGTCTCTATTTATTTGGACAGGATTAAGAGCTGTGAAGTCCTGAACTTTCTATTATTGGTATTTTAATGACAATTTTAAAGGTTGTAGGAACAGCAGGTTTTCATTCAAAAGTTTTTTTTAATGATATTTTTCTCTCAGCAGTCCCACATTTCTCGTTGTTACTGTATGGCACTTTGGATACTGGATGAATGAGCATGGAAAGGGCTTGCGTTTCACATTGATTTGGCATGGAGACAGTACAAAACATGCTGCGCATTAGATGTCTAACTTCCATAATGGAACCGGTCAGGTGGAAGTGAAGTGTGTAGACTTACGACACAGATCCTGATCCCACTGCAATAAAACTGCAGGAATGGGAGTAGGAATCCAAGATGTGGTCACACTCCACAGTCATTCTGTATCCATAAAAAAATTGTTACAAGTGTGAGACTTAGGATACAGCAAACTGATGTTTCTAAAGTAAGATTTCACTTGCGATTGTTTGAGCTGGTAGAGATTTTATGACTAAGTAACAAAATTGTCAGCCATGAAATAGCATTAATGCAGAACTAGAAATCAGTTGACATCCCAGGTCTTGACGCCTTTACTCAGGATCTCAGATGCTTCTTGACCTGCTGAATATTGCCAGCTTTTCCCATTTGAAATTTTTAGCATCTGTAATATTTTGCTTTTAGTTAGCTCCATCATTAATGACAATAATTCAGTTGCCTAGACAATAAGCTCTGGGATCCCTCATCTCAAGCCAATTTACACATTTGCCATAGCTTCTTGTTCTCATTCTCATCTCTCCTAATGTGTATCAATATTAAATTTCTTTTGATTGTGTGAGTGATTATTATGTCTTGGATTTCACTGTTACCTTGAAGAGTGCTATATTGAACGTAGACGGTTGTTGTTTGTGGGCTGGTAGAATGGCTTAGTCTTGGAATTGATTGAAATAACCAGAGAATTAAATTCAGAGAAGCCATGGTTTCAGAAACAGACCAGACTTCAACCTCAATGCTTCTTGACCAGTAATCAGTTTTTGTTCCACATCACACATTGAGCTGCTTTGCACCATTAACTGTTTGGTTCCGCATTTCAGTGGACTCGGACAATTAACTCGATGATCTGAGCATCTGATGACCAAAACCCCACCTGGCACATTCTGAAGTGATCAATTTTATATCTCTGCCAATATGACTAAATAAACAGTCGATACACTGAACTAAATGGGCTGAGCAACAATAGCAACATACTGCAGTTTTAAAGTCTGTCCCACAGCATATTGATTAGGTACATCTATGATGAATATAGCAGAACCAATTCACCACACAGATGGAATCTTTTGCACACTCACCTAGGATATCTGCAGAATTCCTGACCACTAATTAGCTGCAACTAACTGGTTACCGGAGGTAAAATTCTGACTCAGAGGCAAGAGGGTTTTCACCGAGCCATGTCAGACACTAACACCTCTATAGATCTAATATAGATCTGATTGCCATATCTCAGCGCGAATCAGTTTTAAAAGTTCAGCAACAATAACTTTCACTTGCATAATTAAAATGTTGTAGTAAAATGTTCCAAGGTCCCACAGAAGCATTGTCAACCACCATTTGAGACCCAAAATTTTTAGGATGGGTGAAGTAATGGTTAGTAGTAGCAAACAAATGTAGCTGAAGGGACTGAGCACAAATCTGGCAGTTTGACGAGTGGCAAGTTTATAGTGTTAAATTTTTTTAAAAAAATGTAATAGTCTGTAATTAGTGGTAACCGCAAAGCATTGTGTAAGTAAACCAAGTTTTTTTCTTGCAAATTAGACAGGACAAACAGAGACTGTTGTAAGAGCTGACTATCTGATTATCTAACTGGTTGAATCTGGTTTATTTACGCCCAGCTCAGTTGGCTGTAAAGACAGGGTTTCTTCCATGCAGCAACCAGGTAAATAAGTGTAGCCCTACGAAGTTGGTGAGTGCAGAATTGATTGAAGGGGGAAGGGGCTATTTGTTCCTTTTTGATTTTCTACCCTTCTTGCCCTGTATGAATAAGTTCTGGCTATGCAACAGAGAAAAGAGCTAGATCTTGGTAAGTAGCTAAAGTCTATTCTATTCTTAAGTTTTAATGTGGTAAATAAATTTGTATTAAATTAATAAAATATAAAAAGAACATAAATTGGTGAATAACATAATTAAATGATTAATTAAAACTCATTGAAGATGGCAGGGCAGGTAATGTGTCAAGACTGCAATATGTGGGAGCTTCTAAAAGTCACTGTGATCCAGGCTAAAAAGATGTGTAGTAAAATGTTTGAAGTTCTAGCAGCTCCAACTCAGAGTTTACGAGCTGGAGGCTGAACTATGGACACTGCGATGCATCAGGAAGGGAGAAAGTTACCTGGGTTCTTACTATCAGGAAGTAGCCACACAAGCTAGCATAGAGTCTTCTGATTTGATTAGTGGTGAGTGACAGGAGGGTGTGACTGACTGAGGCAGGTAAAGGGGTCCACAGGACAGGAGTGCAGGAATGTCAGCTTCTGCAATTGTCCAATGGGTTCAAGGTTCTCTCAGCTTTTAGCTGGGTGAGAGCAGGGGCTGCACAGTAATTGAGCAAAATAATCATGGCACCATGATGCTGGAAGCCATTTAAGTAACAGAAGTGGCAAGGAATGTCGTGGTAGTAGGGATAGTATACTGAGGAGAACTGACACATTCGGGAACCAGGGAAGAGATTATATAAGAATCAGTTTGTGTGACGTGACAGGATTAATGAATGGCCTCATAACAAAGACACCCCTGGCTAACAGTGACCACAATGTGAGGGACCTGTCCATCTAGTTTAAAAGGCAGAATACAGGGTCTAAGATACATACGTTAAACCGAAATAAGGGCATCTAAGCGAGCATGATAACTGAGCTGGCTGAAGTAAATGGCAACACTCGAGTAGGGGGAATAAATCAATCGAGATGCAGTGACAGACATTTAAGTGAATACTTCCGGATAAGTATATTCCTACTATCAAACAAAATTCTAAAGCATGGACCCACTATCCATGATTGATTAAAGAAGCTCAGGAAAGCATTAAGCTAAAGGAAAAAGTGTATAACTGCACAAAGATGAGTGGCAGCTCAAATGATTGGTCAGAATATAAAGAACAGCATGAAGAACAAAATGATTAAAAGCCTAAGTAAGATTAAGAACTTCAAGTATGAGCGGAAGATGTAAAAACAGACAGGAACAGTTTCTACAGGTACAGTACTTAAAAGGAAAAAAGTAAGCCAAGTGTTGGTCTTCAGAGAGAGAGGGTGGGGAGTTAATACTAGATGATAAGAAAATGGCAGATGAAATTAACAAATATATTGTATCCGGCTTCACAACAGAAGATGAAAAAAATCACCCCAGTAATATCTGTACATAAGGAGGTGGGAGTGAGGAAAGAACTTAATGAAATTGCAACTGCTAGGGATGTTGTATAAAACAAACAGATGCAGATATAGGCTGACAAGCCTCTGAATCCAGATGCACCTCATTCTAGGGTCTTAGAAGAGTTGCTAATATGAGGTAGTAGATGTATCAGTTTTAATTTTCTAAAATTCCCTGATGGAGGAAGGTTCCATCAAATTGGAATTTAGCAAATATGAACACACTATTTAAGAAGGGAGAGAGACAGAAAACAGCGGCCAATTTGCTTGCCGTGTATGGGGAAGGTGTTAGAATTTAATCAATAAAGAGTTGAGAGCTACATACACAGAAGAACTCAATGTAATTGGGAAGAGCGGGCATGGTTTTGTGAAAGGGAAATTGTGTCTGAACAATTAATTCGGCTTCTTTGAAGCTGTGGTGGATAAAGAGAAGCCAGTGGACATACTATATTTGGATTTCCAAAAGGCATATGTTAAGGTGCCATATCAAAGGTTATTGTGAAAAATAATAGCTCTAGTGTAGCGAGTAATATATTAGCATAGATCAAAGATTGGCTGTCTGTCAGAAAACAGAAAGAATGTATAAATGAATTTTTGTCTGGTTGGCAGGATGTGATAAATGGTCTCCCTCCGAGGTCTATGCAGTCGTCTGAACTTTATATGGTTTGCATTAATGACTTAAATGAGGTTTGCAAAGGCATAGTAGTTAAATTCATAGATTACACCTAGATAAACAAAGTACGTTGTGGGGAAGACATGAGTTTGCAGATGGATATACTTAGGTTGCGTGGGGGGGAAATCCGGTAGATGGCATAGATGTGAGAAAATGTGAAATAGTTCACTTTGGCAGGAGGAATGAAAAAGTAACATGTTTTTTAAATGGAGAATGACTGCAGAAATCGGAGAGGCAGAGGCATTTAGATGTTCTAGTACAAGAGTTACAAAAAGTTACTCTGTAGGTGGAGCATGTAATCAAGAATGACTAATGTGATGTTATCCTTTACTATAAGAGGGATTGAACATAAAAGTGAGATTTTATGCTTCAATTCTACACAGTGTTGGTGAGACCACATCTTGAATATGGTACTCAGTTTATTGAGGAAGGATGTAAATGTGTCAGAGACAGTTCAAAGGAGGTTTACAAGATTGAAAGCTGAACGAGTGGATTGTCTTATAAGGATGGGTTGGATAGGCTGAGCTTGTTTCCACTGGATTGTAGGAGAGTGAGGGGAAATTTGATTGATCCTGAATAAGGTGGATTAGGAAGGGCTACTTCTCTTGTGGGTCAATCCAGACTAGGGGCTGCTATCACCCTGATTAGGAATCACTCTTTTATAACAGAGCTGACTTTTATTTTCCCTCAGAGGATTGTGCGACTTTGAAACTCTCTGCCTCAGGAAGTGGCAGTGATGAGGTCATTGAATACTTTTAAGGCGAAGGTGGATAAGTTCCTATTAGGCTGTGGAATTGGAGATGGATTGGAATGTGTAAACACAAACACAACTAGATCAACCATGATCTTAGGGAACCGTGAAACAGACTCAAGGGAACAAATGGTTTACTTCTACTTCTGCTCGTATTTCTTACGTTCATATATGTCAACTTAAATCAGAAACTACTTTAGTGAACATGTACATTCTGATCTCATTAAAAAAGACTTTCTCAAGTCTTGTTTTTTAAACTATCATACTTTGAATTTGGAAAATGTTGGTTTAATGGGATAATATCGCACTTACTGTTAGTTTAGCATTTCTCAGAAATTTCTCTGTGAACAATATCCACAGTAATTACCAGCCTTGGTCTCAGAATGAATCACTGACAATGTAACATACATTGAATAAAAGTAACCTTTCATTATGACAATTATTGCAGAGACTTACAATCCCCATTAGATGATGTCTGTATTACACTGACCTCATATCACTGGTATGTCTTCCGATTTTACAGCCAGGATCAAAATAAGTATTTAACATTTTAATAGTGCAATCACTGTATCCTCCACCAACATTGAAACAAGCAAGAAAAATGTCTGCAATGAATGGGTTTAAAAACTGAACATTTTCTGCGTACATCTAAGAGAAGCTTGTTATGGGCATCAGGCGTCATTTAGACATCCCCAACCCACCCCCGCCGCTGAAATGCCGCCCTCTGCTGGGTGTCAGCTCAATACCTCAGGAGATCTCCATTTCTGGCTGCTGCATCACGTCAGTGTTCCTCAGCTAAGTTCAGTGAGGGCTAAAGTAGACAGTGAACAGGACATAGGGAGGAAGATATTGAGAGAGGTACAGGGAGCAAGGATTTAAGGAAGAAACAATCTAGCAATGAAGACTGGGGCCAAGCTTAAACCAGTAATGAAGAGTAGAAATAGGAAAATGATGAGTTCACATGACCCTTTGAGTCTGTTCTGGCATTCAAAATGAACAAGGCTGATCTTCTGCCTCAACTGCACCTTCCTGATCCCGATATCCCTCAATTCTGAGACAACAAAGATCTTTCTCAAATCAATATATTAAAAAGTACACATCCCTTTACATGAAGAAATTATTTTCATCTCCATCCGAAATGATCGATCTCTCGACTGTGTCCCATATTCAACAATCTCCAGCCAGGTGAAACAATGTCTGGCCTGTTAAGCATTTGGAATCCGCACGTTATGATTAATCTGAATTCCAGGCAACATTGTCCCAATTTACTGAGCCTCTCAACACAGGATAATCCTTTCATTCCATGAGCCTATTTAATAAAACTTTGATGCACTACTTTCAATGCACTGACCAAAACTGCACACTCCAGGCATGACCTTACTAAAAGGCACAGTAGCTAGACTTCCTTACTTTGTCCTCCATTTCTATTGCAATCAAGGCTAATATATTATCTGCCTTCCTGTACACTCTTTCGCCTTGAAGCTAACTTTCTGAACAGTAACAATAAAAGTCTCACATCTTTTAAGAAAAGATACTGCTTTTTAATTCTTACTACCAGAGTGAATAATCTTATAGTTCTACATATCACAACCAATCGGCCATAAAAGCAAAATACTGTGGACAGTAGAAATCTGAAACAAGAACAGAAATCGCTGGGGAAACTCAGCAGATTGGCAACCTCAATGGAGAGAGAAACAGAGTTAACATTTCAAGACCAATATGACTCTCCTTCAGAAACTGAAAGGAAACACTCTCTTTAATAAGTGCCAAGTTTCTCATGTCTCCTTCACACCCTAAATTACACTAATTTTACATTTTTTTTCCATCACCATTAAGAACCCCCTTGTCTTTTGCATTAGGCCTCGATAGCACCTGCCCTCTTGCTCCTCCTCTGCCTCTGTCAAACATATAAAAGAAAACTCATTTTTCAACACTTTCAGATCTGAAGGGTCATACTGGACTCAAAACATTAACTCTGTTCCTCTCTCCACAGCTGCAGCCAGACCTGCGGATTTTGTTTTATAACCAATTTACTCACTTAACCTGCCATTGTTTCTTTGCAGCCTTTTTGTATGCTGTACACAGCAGAGATTCCCACCTTCTGACTTTCTACACTGCAGCAGAACCAAGAGAAGTAGACCTCCTGATTCCACAATGCACAGTGTTTCTTTAAAAGCCTACTGTTTTGGTAATAACCTCCAGCAGGTCCCTTTAAAGACCAGTGGTTTGGCAGTATGCAGACTGGTTTGTGTTTAAGATCGAGTATAAATTAATGCAACGGGGGATGTCTTACACTGGCACCATGTTTCCCATTTGCAATTGTGACAGGAGTAACACCTGTTTGAAAGACAGTCTTTGACACCACTTTTTTCTGCCTTCATCACCTTATTGGCAGTGCACTAATCGCACTCAATGAGCATATGCACCCTTCCACCCACTCATCTCCAGCTCACTGAACTCGGAAATCAGGGGCTGCATCAAAGAGTTTCCATGACACAGGGGTCTACTTGAATTATTTTGGCCACGCATGTTGGAATCGTTTGCCATTTTTTTATAGTTAATATAATTAAGTTGCATTACATTATTGTTACATTTAAGCGTTGCTTTTGAAATTAAACTTTGTTCACATAGGTACTGAATTCTCCTTTCAGCCATAAAGCTGCAGCCACGGAGACAAGAAGCTGTTCATATGTTGATGAATCAAGTGTTGAAGAGACACTTCAACAAGTAGACAATACAAGTATTAATTTATTCTTTGGACCCTCACTTCCCATGAAAATCTATACCTGCCATCAATCAGGTTGAGCTGTTTATTTGATCCGATATTAGGGATTCTGTCTAGAGTTCACTCTGCAGAGGGGTGTGGGAATGGGAGCACATTATGTTAACCTGTTTTATTAACAGGCCCATGAGGAAATCACTGAACAGATATGAAGTTGGACAGGCAGTCCATTCATTTCATACATTCGGGAGTACAGGAGAAAAAAAACCAGCAGCACAGTGGCAGGAAAATTTATGAAATACGTAAATTCCAGAAAACTATATCGACTTAAGGCACAACATGTTTCAAATTAACGAATAAACCAAGGTTAATGTTTGATTTTTTTTCTCTATATGGCAATGATCAACATAGAAAATGAGTTTCTGCTTAGAATAATTGGAGACCCTTGAATCATCTGGTGACATTATAGGAAATTTTAGGACATTTCTGGTTGAGTGGCCTTTCCTATCTCAATCAATATTGTGTTTCTTTGGATTGGGAGTCATGGAATCATAGAGCGCAAAAACAGACCCTTTGGTCCAACCAGTCCATGCCCATCATAATCCCAAAGTAAACAAATCCCACCTGCCTGTGCTTGACCCATTTACCTCCAAACATTTCTTATTCATGTACTTATCTAAAAATCTTTTAAATGTTGCAACTGTACCCACATCCACTATTTCCATTGGAAGTTCACTCCACACACGAACCACTCTATCTAAAAAAGTTGCCCCACATGTCCTTTTCAAATCTTTCCCCTCTCACTTTAAAAATATGTCCCCTATTCTTGAAATCCCCCACTGCAGGGAAAAGACACTTGTTATTCATCCTATCTATACCCCTCATGATTTTAAAAAACCTCTAGAAGGTCATCCCTCAACCTCCTAACTCCAGGGAAGAAAGTCCCAGCCTATTTAGCCTCTGCCTACAATTCAAACCTTCCATTTCTGACAACATCGTGGTAAATCTGTCCTGCATCCCCTCCAGCTCAATACTATCCTTCCTATAATAGGGCGACCAGAACTGGACATAGTACTCCAGAAGTGACCTCACCAATGTCTTGTACAATCTCAACATAATGCCCAATTCCCATAACCAAAGGTCTGAGCAATGAAGGCAAGTGTGCTAAACACCTTCTTCACCACCCTGTCTACATGTGACCCAAACTTCAAAGAATCATGTTACAGAACCCATCGGTCCCTCTATTCTACAACACTACCCAAGCCCTACTTTTAATTGTATAAGTCCTGACCTTGCAATACATTGCAGTTATCCACATTAAACTCCATCTGCCATTGCTTAGCCCATTGACCCAATTGATCAAGATCTGGAGCACTGCCAGTTGTGTCAAAATTCAGTCCAATATTGAATTCTTATTTTAACTTTGTGCTTTCCTAATATTCTAGCTTTTAAAATCTTAGGTAGAAGCTGTATCCCAGTTCTCTGATCATGCCAGAGCATGTTTCAAACTGGTACCTAGGGGATGTAAAGCCACAAATTAACTGCCTCTGTGAATAGAACAGAACAGAAGCTATTGCAACATTGTAAATAGTGACTGAATCTGAACATCGCCAACAATTATTAATGCATAAATCAGGTTGCAACATTTAGCGATTTCCCATATATTGCAAACTAGTACATGTTGCTGGCTGAGTTAGGCTCTTTTGTGACCAGTTTTGAGAAAGTAACATCTCACACTCAGCCTCCCAGTAGTTTATAATAAGTTGCTCCTTTTTTTATGTTACTTAGTTGAAAATTAAACTTAATGCAGCAAATTACATCATTAATTACTACCATCAACCTTTCTTGCCTGGAAAGGACATGTTTCAAAGTGTGGAATGTCATTCCCATTGGCTGTTCACATAGGATTAAACAATATCACACTATTTCTTTTTCTTACCTTTCATTGAGACTCTTTCTGAGTTGCAGGGTGTAACAATTGTCATTTGTAATCTATCAATTTGTAATCTACCTGGATGCCCCTATTTACTCCCACAGTCCAAAGCCGCGCAGGCTTGATGGATTAGCCGCGGAGAATGCAGGGTTATAGGGATGGGTCTGAGTGGGGTGCTCTTGAGAGGGTCGAATGGCCTGCTTCCATATTGTAGGGCTTCTGTGATTCTATCAAGGAATCAAATCCAAGCCAGTCCAATGAAAACTGTTTGTATCCAATTATTATACACTAGGTAGGCAATGACTTTGTCACAGGATTGCTGGAATGTTAATCTGGTGACCCAGGAAATGTTCTGAAGACCCAAGTTCAAATCCTGCCATTGTACAATTTGAATTCAATAAAAATCTGGAATTAAGAGGCTTATGGTGACCATGAAATCACTGTCAATTATTGGTAAAAACCCATCTGGTTCATTAATGGCATTTAGAGAAGGAAATCTGCTGTCTTTACCTGGTCTGGCCTACATGTGATTCCAGGTCCACAGCAATGTGTTTGACTCTTAACTGCCCTTTGGGCAACTAGAGATAGGCAATAAATGCTGGACCAGCCAGTGATGCCTACATCCCATGAATGAATTAAGAAACCTATTAAAGATAATAAATTTGGCAGGAAATGGTAGGCAAAGGGTGTGATAATTGTAAGGTACAATCCAAAGCCCTTTGAAATCCTTGCATTTTGTGTGACATCAATTCAGGTTTGCACAGTGTCCTTGAACATTAGGTCAGATTAGGTCAGCAGTTGTTTCATTTCATTATGAAAAAGCGTATAATGTTCATCAAGAGAGTTTGAGGTGCGCTGTTCTTCTAAATGCATTGCTTTGTACAATATTCATCATGCCCATGCATATCAAAATGCATAGTTCCATTTTAGAAGCAAGGTGTTTACATTGTGTAAGAACCAAACAAAACGTACCTTTAGATGAAGGCAGAAATCACACGACACCAGGTTATAGTCCAACAAGTTTATTTGAAAACACAAGCTTTCGGAATCTCAGTCCTAACACCTGAAGAAGGTCTGAGGCTCCGAAAGCTCGTGTTTTCAAATAAACCTGTTGGACTAGAACCTGGTATAGTGTGATTTCTGACCTTGTCCACCCCAGTCTAACACCGGCACCTCCATATCATGGCCCTCGGATGAAGACAGCAAAGGAAAATCAAACAATACAGTGCTGGTATACAAAACTATTACAGCCTTCTGAATGCAGTCTCACAAACGAAATGGCAAATCCACATTCATCACACTCAGAAGTACTGTACGATTTCAGAAATATATGTAAAAAAACTGATATTTGTCATATGTCAACTTTACTTCCATTACTGGATTGCAGTTAACTTTACAGACTTTTGTTCTTTGAGCATGAAACCATGTTCATTTTGAAAAGGAATGTACAAATATTTCAAGTATAAGTTAATAATCGACAGTTCTTTAAATTTGCTGAATGTTGAAGCTTAAAAACATCACTCTATTATACTAGATATTCAGCACTTTTCAGCTTCCAGCTTAAATGCCAACACTGATTCTTCATAAACACTTGTGGAATTAAGGTATTTCATCATTTGTAATCAACATTTTTCATCATTACTGTCTTGTTTTGCTCATAAATATTTCTTCCTGCTATGAATATCGTTCATTCCAAATAATCTAATCCTTTTTAAATAAAGTGAGGTAATAAATCAATTATTTAGCTCTAAATTCCTGTTTTGTGTTTGTTACAATTCCGAAGTCAAATTTTTTGATCATTTTTATTGTAAGAATATCTGAATTATTTAGAGAAAGCTGTATAATTTGTAATTCATTAGTCTTCATGAATCCTTTTTGGTTTCTTAACCAAGTACTATATATTGTATTTGGTCAGGCACTGCATCAGGGACATTACTTAACAGGATGAGGCCATTTGACCCATCAAGTCCACACCGACGCACTGAAGAGCAATGGGTCGGTGTGGACTTGTTGGGCCAAAGGGCCTGTTCCCACACTGTAGGGATTCTAATTCTAATTCTAAAAAGCAATCCATTTATTCACAATCCATATAGCTGCAATCCATATAGCCGCAATCCATGTAATACCCAAATCTCTGCAAGTTTATTTCCTTCAAGTGCTCATTCAATTTTATTTTCAAATCATCAATTGCCCCCACTCTTAAAAACAACAGTACCTGGTCATCACCACTTACTATGTAAACGAAAATGTTCTTTCTACATTCTGCTCTGCATCCCCTGTCCAAAGCCTTATAACTGTTTTCTCGAGCCCTTGTGTCATCTGCAACTGGGAACATCATTTCTTTTTCTGTGATTTCTAACCTCATCGTAAATTTGCACCTCTCACCTGCATCTAAGTTGGCATCTTCTGCCAAAATGCATTACCTCACACTCCTCTGTATTAAACTTCATCTGCCAGTTGTCTGCCCATTCCACCAGCTTATCTACATCCTGGTGCAGTTAAATTGCATTATCTATCAAACCTCTAACTTCAGATTCATTGACAAATTTTACTTTTTAAATGGATCAAATTGTTCAGGATCTAATTGATTATTATTAAAAAGAAAGGTTACCAAAGTGCTCCACCCTGCATTTATCAGAATAAACATAAAAAATGCAAAATTTCAAAATTATCACAACACAATTTATACTACAGAATAAAAGGGTGCTGATTTGTTGTGAAGTTAGTTCTGGTTGGCCAAAGTGTTGCCACAGAGAAACCAACAGGGAAATATTGGCCCTGAGGTAATTGAAAGGTTGTTAAGATTTGAATATATTCATTTTGCTTGCAAAGAACAGGCTCCTGTGAAAGAACATATGTCACTCTAGCATACATAAATGAGCTATGTCATATAATAACAGAACAATACCGTACAGCGTAGGAACATGCCTTTTGGCCCACCAAGCCTGCGGCGGTTCCTAATTCTTATTTAGACCCACTACTTATTGCCCATTCACAGTTTTTATCCCTCTGTTTGCCTCACATTCACGAGTCTATCAAGATACACTTTAAATGTTGCTAACGTGCCTGCTTCCACCACCTCTACTGGCAGTCTGACCCAGGCACCCACCACCCTCCATGTGAAAAAGTTTCCCCTGCACTTCTCCACTAAACCTTCTCCCTCTCACCTTGACCTTGTGCCTTCTTGTAGTTGACCTTTCCACTCTGGAAAATAGTCTTTGACTATCCGAGATAATAGTTACTGCAGATGCTGGAGAATCCGAGATAACAAGGTGTGGAGCTGGATGAACACAGCAGGCCAAGCAGCATCATAGGAGCAGGATTGGCCTGTTGTGTTCATCCAGCTCCACACCTTGTAGTCTTTGACTATCCGCCCGGTCTATGCCTCTCATAATTTTACGAGTTTGACCACTTCATCTTGCCAGTTGGCTGAGGTATTAGCACACTTGAGATTGTTCAGCAACTACTGTCCAAACACAGAATCATCTGTCATAATGCATGTTCAATTTTATGTCCCGTAATGCAGACTGGTTGAGTATGGTTTGCACTCAACCTACTGCGAGCAGCCAGAGAAACATGCTGTTTGATTCAATCAGCCAGCCAATGTATAGCCTACACACATAGCTTCACGCTGGCACTGAAATCAAACAGCAATCTGTTTGAGTGGTTCACAATCCGTAGAATATTGACTGTAGTCCACAGATCCCTGAAGGAAATGAGCAGTAGCATGTTTCTCTGAAATACAATGTTTACCAGTGAGTTTGAAGCATATTCTCATCTCTAGGATGTTTGGATGCATGTGAGAAACAAAGAAATGTTACATTTAGAAGCATTAAATTTCATTGTTTGCAGGAGATGGGAAGTAGTACAAAGGAAATAGAGAAAACAAAAGCACTGGTCTGCACTGATGTGATGATGTGAATGTCAATTCTTTTATGTTCTAGATTCAAAAATAAAACAATGGACATTAGTTTGAAAACTGGCCATTTATTAATGTTCGTTATGCCTCCAAAATTGAGTTGTGAAACCACAAACCACTGACAGACAGCAGGAAGCCCGTTTTTCTACGTCGCTTGTACTGGTTTTTGCCAGAACTTGAATATTTTGTTTGGTTCGAGACATGGCATAGCTGCAATTGTTACAACTTGTCTGCTTTTGCACTGTTGGCAGATTCAAAGGGACTCACTTCCAAGCTAACTGATGACCTCCTATAGCCAAAAGGTGAACCATTAGGATACAGCGCAATTAGAGAGACATCATTCATGTTTACCTACAGAGATATCTTAGAGTTTCCTTTGGAGAAAAATCAATTCATTATTAGATGCCGACTTGCAGAATTTATAATGAAATTAGCTTCAATTTTGCATGGCATCTCAATCCATGAAATATTAGAAATAAAACTGAAAAATACTGAAAATACTCTGCAAGTCAGACATTTCTAGAGCTTTCTGTTTTTATTTGAGATCTGCAGCCTCCTTAGTATTTTGCCTTTCAGATAGGAAATGCTAGAATATTTTGAAAATATTTTGTTTACGTTCAATAAAAACCAAAAGAACTGCAGATGCTGTAAATCAGGAACAAAAACAAAGTTGCTGGAAAAGCTCAGCAGGTCCGGCAGCATCTGTGAAGGAAAAAACTGAGTTAATGTCTCGGGTCTGGTGATCCTTCCTCAGAACTGATGGTGGCTGGGAAAACGTCAGTTTATATGCAGAAAATAGGGAGTTGGGTGGGATAGGGATAGGATAGAGCCCAAAGAGAGAGAAAGACAGTTGGATAGACAAAGGAGTTGCTAACGATCATGCTGGGAGGGTGAATAGTTGTTAAAGGGGACTGTTAGTGTCTAACAACAGGGGGTGTGTAATGGCAGGCTGTGGTAACAAGGCCTGGTCTGTTGGGTGAGGGGCTGGGACATGGGAGAGTTTAGGCCCTAGAATTATTGAACTCAATATTCAGTCCGGAGGGCTGTAGGGTCCCAAAGTGGAAAATGAGGTGTTGTTCATCCAGCTCATGCTGGGCTTCACTGGAACACTGCAGCAAGCCAGGGACAGAGATGTTAGCCAGGGAGCGGGGTGGTACGTTGAAGTGGCAGGCAACAGGTAGTTCAGGGTCTTTTTTGCGAGCAGAATGTAGATGTTCTGTGAAGTGGTCGCCAAGTCTACGCTTCATTTCCCCAATGTATAGGAGACCACATTGTGAGCAGTGAATGCAGTAGACTAGATTCTGGGGAGTGCAGGTGAAGTGCTGCTTCACCTGGAAGGAATGTTTGGGCCCTTGGGTTCTGGGGAGGGAGGAGGTAAATGGTCAGGTGTTGCACCTTCGCTGGCAACAATGGAAGGTGCTGTAGGGCTGTGGGGGCTGTGTTGGGGGTGAAGGAAGAGCGCACCCGGGTGTTCTGGAGGGAATGGTCCCTGTGAAAGGCGGACAAGGGAGGGGAGGGGAATGTGTGTCTGGTGGTGGCATCTCGCTGAAGGTGGCAGAAATGGTGTTTGATGATCTTCTGGATGTGGATGCTGTTGGGATGGTAGGTGAGGATAAGGGGAACCCTATCGCTGTTGCGGGAGGGAAGAAAAGGGGTGAGGGCGGAAGTGTGGGAGATGGGTCGGAACTGGTTGAGGGCCCTGTCGACAACAGAGCTGCGGAATCCTCTGTTGAGGAAGATGGTGAACGTTTCGGAGACTCCCTTGTCGAAGTTGGCCTCATCTGAATATATACGATGGAGACGGAGGAACTGAGAGAAACAAAGCATAGATTTGGTGGCCGCTTCGGAGAACATCTACGTTCTGCTTGCAAAAAAGAACCTGAACTATCTGTTGCCTGCCACTTTAACGCACCACCCTGCTCCCTGGCCAACATCTCTGTCTCTGGTTTGCTGCAGTGTTCCAGTGAAGCCCAATGCAAGCTGGAGGAACAACACCTCATTTTCTGCTTGGGGACCCCACAGCCCTCCGGACTCAGTACTGAGTTCAATAATTTTAGGGCCTAAATTCTCCCATGTCCCAGGCCCCCAGCCCACACACCAGGCCTTTTTCCCACATAGCCTGCCATTACACACCCCGTGTTGTTAGTCACTAACAGTCCCCTTTAACAACTATTCACTCTCCCAGCCTGATCGTTAGCAACTCCTTTGTCTGTCCAACCGTCTTTCTCTCTCTTTGGGCTCTATCCTATTGTTTACTTCCTACCCCACCCACCTCCCTATTTTCTGCATATAAACTGATGTTTTCCCAGCCACCATCAGTTCTGAGGAAGGGTCACCGGACCCGAAACGTTAACTCTGTTTTTTCCTTGTTTACGTTCAAACCTGATGAACCTTAGCTTGATGAAGTTCCCTAGTTCCCAGATAAAACACCGCATTAAATGTTTCCTGTTGCACATACCTAGTTCAGAATTCATGTTTCAGTATATAGCTTTTAGTTTTAAGAATTAAAAATGTGTATTTTTGAAAATGAGGCCAACTGGTTGAGACCCTGGTAAAAACAACCCTGGTGTATTTATAATCCAAACAAGATTGGAGTTTATTAAATATAAAATGTTGGGGCTACCCTACTTTAGAAGTTAACAGTGAGAATGGTAAGAATCAAAGTACCATGTGGAGAAATGTGAAGTATTGGTAATGCTGATATTTGGAACTTTTGGTGGAGTCACAATCCTTGCGATAAGAGCACTCCAAAGAGATGCTTTTGTTTAGGGAGTTAGAACTAAATTAAATTTGAAAGTATTCAATAAGCCTTGGAATTTTGAAAAATCCACTTCCTCTTCAGGTAAAGGAATGAATATTAAGCGACGGAAACTTCATCTAAAGATCTGTTTGAGGACATTTATGAAAATGCCACATCACAAAGGAGAAGCTCAAGGTTCTCTGATTTCAATTTATGTGGGTGTTTGCTAAGAGTGGTAGCTACCACTTGGATTTTTGTATGGTGCTGTTCTCTGACAGAAGATAACCAAAGTAAACAATGGTTAGTTAGGCCTCCACTCTAACCAGAGAAAAAGCCAACTCTTCCATTTGCATACAAGTAGGGCTTAATCTGTTTGGATTTCATGAAGGAAAAGAAACTTGAAGAATCTCTAGTGTGAAGGTGGTGGAAAAATCTACAGTGGTCCTCACAGAGTTATGTAACAAAAGAAAAGAACCAACAGATTTGCTTAGAAATATTGAAAAAGTAAACAAAACTAGAAACTAAGGCCTTCATATTCAACAGAGGTAAATGAAAGCTTTATCTCTGAGAGTAGCTGGAACTGACGAGATTAACGTATTTTCCAGGAAACTATGGTTTATGAATGAATCCTGGCAGAAGTAAACAACTTTTTAAGATTGACGTGTCTGATAAGGAAGAGCTTGGAAAAAGGGAGCTAAAAGAGAGAGTGCATAACGCATGTGGTTATATTGTTGAATTAACAGTGCTTGTTTTAAGTCCTTTAAGTACAATAAAGTTTGTTTCAAAAGAATGTGAAATCTTGTGGCGTAGTTCTATTTGATAAATGACGTGTCCAGTTTTCTCTTTAAATGTTGATGGTCCCAAATCAGGTCGTAACATTATGCAGATACAGTAATATATATGTAAGGTACACAAAATCTAATACGAATCTATAGAAATGTATTTCCCATATTTACCCCGACCATATACCTACCAAAGCATGACCATTGTGCAGTTATAACATAGTTACTCATTAAGTGAAGTCAATGAAAGGCACAGCAACATCTCTACTGCCAAGTCAGTCAATTTAGTTTGAAATGTACAACATCATCATCTAGGGAACTGCAGTTACCACAATGCATTCTGACAATTTAAGAAGATTAAACAACATAACGTACACAAGGGACAATATCACTGATTCTCAAGTTCAATTGTGTCATCTATAACAAATGTCATTTATGGTAATTTTTCTTTACTCCACGTTACATTTATTTAATATTGAGCTCCAAAATTGCTGACAGGAAATAGGAGTGTGTTTGACAGTGATGTGAACAATATTTACTGTAAAAGCCAGGCACATTTTATAGATGTCCTACATTGGCCATTATTATCATGCATTAATAAAATCACCAACCTCAATCCCTTCATGTGAATAAGGTTTTAATGAATGCAATTTAAACAAATATTATTTTCTAAGTGAAACTGAAAAGTTGAGGACTTACCACAATTTTGTCACTGCTATATCTCATAACAACAACTACTCTTTAAATGAACTTAACAGACTTCAGCCAAAGTCTAGAACCAGGGGCTGCTACATGGGAGTCGATCATTCAGGACTAAGATGACATCAAATTTGTTTGCAGAATATTGGGAATTTATTCCCCTCAGAGCTCGGTTATTGAATCCATTTTAGACAGAGGCTGAAATTTTTGGACTGTAACAGACAAGCGATTTGGCATGGGGTTTGGAAAGGTGGAATTGAGACAGAAAATCTGTCACGATCATATTGCATGATGAATTAAGCTGAAGAGGTGAACAGCGCTTTTTCTGCTACTATTTCTTCTTATGTTTTGGTATCCTGAAGATGTGAAAGGTGATATAAAAACGTCAATTGTTTCTTGATACTACTTTGATTTGGGGGAATTGCAGCAAAGGACTGGGTGACCCAATACATTGTATCATAGAATCTCTACAGCGTGGAAGCAGGCTATTCAGCCCATCAAGTCCACACTGACCCTCTGAACAGCATCCCACCTAGACCTGCCCCCTTACCCTATCTCTATATTTCCCATGACTAATTCACCTAGCCTGCATATTCCCAGACACTATGGGCAATTTAGCATGGTCAATCTATCCTAACCTGCACGTCTTTGGACCGTGGGAGGAAACCGGAGTATCCAGACGAAATCCATGCAGATACAAGGGAGAATGTGCAGACATCATGCTGATAGCCACCTGAGGTGGAATCAAACCAGGCAGTGAGAGGCAGCAGTGGTAACTCCACTGAGCAACCATGCCATCCATTAGGGATTTATTTTTATTCCTTTCCTCTCATCTCCCAGTTTTCTCTTCTTAAGTCAGTTTGTGAGTTCATGAAATTTACCACATTTCTTGTCAAGCCTCCTCCTTTGCTAGAACCAAAACAGTGAGTCTCGACTGACAGCTTCATAGTGAGACACATCAACCTTCAGCTTCTCCTGTCCTCACCTGAAGTACAAACTTTCTACTTGGGATGAGCGGATAGTGACAAATCTATCGGATTCTCCCATTCTTTAGACAAGGAATAGCAGAGCCAATTATCTCATTGCCACAACTAAAAATATTTATTTCAGCACTGTCAACTGACTGATCTATAGGCCTTATCCGAAGAAACTTCCTTTCTTATGTTTATTTTAATTTTCTAAGTGTTACAAATGAAATTGCTCAGATGTAAATTATACAAAAAGAACAGGTTGTAAATATTTTACAAAATGATCAAAATGTATCAAATGGAAAATACTTTATTAATGATCACTTTACAAATCTTAAATTGGGGGAATAATATTATTGAGTTATTAAGTGCCTGAACAGGATTGAATCAGCTTCTAAAATATTAAATAATCTTTAAAGTTTGTGAATACACAGAACTTGTAGAGAAGTTCACCTGTCCTATATGCACAATTTATTTTGGTAATTGACCTACTCTCTGAAACACATGTAAAATTAAATATACCTCGACTTCCCATCCCCATCAAAATTTCAGAAACAAAAACAGAAGTTTCTGTAAAAGCTCAACAGGTCTGGCAGCACCTGTGGAGAGAAATCTGTTAATGTTTTGGGTTCAATGACTCTTCCTCCGAACAAATTTCAGTCTCTGTCTTAAAGGTATTCAGGGACTGAGCCACTCAGGTGGGGAAAATTCCCAATACTTTGGGAATAACTTCAACGTCACCTTGGTCCTGAATGACCAAATCCTTCTGACAATACAGCGGCCCCTAGTTCTAGATTTATCAGCTGTAAAAAATATCTTCCTAAGCTCTAATCTGTTACATTGATTTCCTCACCATCATTTTATCTTTATATTCTCATCTATGTTTCTCTTAATATGTCCAATAATACACCCACCACTGTATTACTGAATCTTTGCTGGCACGTGGCTCATAAGGCAAAAGTACCATTTACCCTAAGTCAGCTTGACTGTGTGTGTTAGGGAGTAGTCTATGCCATGGGTCATCGAGCTAAGGATATTGATCTAAAGTGTAATCCCAACATAACCAAAAGGAGGAACTCCCGATCAGGATTCCTTCGATCACCCATCTGCATTGAGGCCACTTTCAGCTCCGTACCTGTGAGCAACTAATTCCCCAGAAGCACAGCATAGGATCAAACTTCTACATTTCTGGTCTATATTAGTTCAGTTCACAACACAGCTGGCACGTGGATCAGACTGACCACAACAGCATGCAGTTCCATCTTTTGTCTCTGGCCTGAGTAGATGTGGGGCTTGCCTTCTTGCTGTGGATAAAAAGAAAACTATAACATTTGGTGATAGTAGCCAATGGCCCATCTTCAGGCAGAGAGCTTAAGAAACACGGTCTCATTAGCCACTATCATTTCTATTATATTTTATTCTAACATCCATATATTCTTTCCTTATTTCTTAAGTTTAATCTCTATCATTTGCTGCACTAGCATGTTTAAGCGCAAAAGATGTGGAGCTTTCCTGAGAAAGGCTTAAAGGATCACTTTGTATCAATGACAGGAACTAGGTTCTGAAAGTCTCAAAAGAAGTTGGTGCTTGGAGAGCTGAACTCTCTGGTTTGTAGATAATGGTTGTGTGTCAGTCCATTAGGACCATCCAGGAATAAATGGAGTTTGTTTTTCCCTTACGTTTCATCAAAAACTTATCAGGCTTCCACCTCCTCATATCTGATAGCCTGACACAAGCAAACAATGCTTCTCATTCATCAAGAAAGTGATCTGAGCAATTCATTCATTCCCTATTTGCACAACTTCACTGTTCACTACTGACTGCAACTGTTGGCGTACACCCCAGCAACTACACTTTAAAAGTAATTTATCGTCTGGACACACACTTTCGGGTGTGAAGGGGCACTTTGTAATTTTATTTTATTTGCTAATATTGGCAGAGTTGTTAGAATGGTGGTAATGTCACTCAGCTCGTAATCCAGAAGCCAGGCGAATATTCTGGGCACATGGATTCAAAGCCCACATTCTGCATCTCGTGGAATTTAAATTCAAATTGAATTAATCAGAAATTAACAGCCAGTCTCAGTGATTGATGGCTGATTGTCACAAAAGCCCATCTGGTTCACTGATATTTTGTAAGGAAGGAAATCTGCCATCCTTACCTGGTCTATCCTGCATGTGATTCCAGACCCACAGCAAGCGGGTAGTGGAGGAAACAGGAGAGACTTGAGGGGGGGTTGATGGCGTCAGTAAAATGTAGGCATTGGAACAGTCCCCACCTCCACCAAAGTGTCACCCCCATATTTCATTCCTCCTGCCTGTACTCCAAAGCTCAGCAACCTCCCTTAGCTTTCCAAGTCCTTTCCACCCTAAAAGTTTGGGACTATGCCTGTCTGCAATTGCCGTGATCTTCTTCCTGTGTCTCCTTACAGTCCCAGCCACCACCACAACAAAATTCTGACCCCACTGGGATTGTTGGAGCTGCCGACCAATCCAGTTGATTGACAACTCTTGAAGGTGGGGGCTCTTCCTGTCCACGGAGGAGGTGAAGTCTGACCCTTGATCTGTTTAAGCAAGGCCCAGTGTGTACTCACCACAGCAGCAGGACTGAATTTCCTTTTTGGGGTGAGGAAGCAATCCACATATATACCCAGCCAGGAAAGCCAGCGCTCAGAGTTTACCTTTCTGACAATCACCTGGGATTTCAAACCATTGAAGCTTTAAAGATTTATTTTCTCCTGCAGAAGAGCTATCCAGTCCTTAAACAGCTTAAATACCAAAGAAGTTCTAGATTGGATTTGTCGTTGCATTCTTTTTGAATTTAACGAGACGGTTTTAATATAGGAATTGCCCACATCTCTAAGAACACTTGAAAACTGAAGGCTTGCCTTTCATTATCCCGTTAAATCTTCAGTTACAAATCGATTTTGGCAGCAATCTCACCTTTTGCTGAATATCTTATGGAAAACGCAGTAAGAAGAAAAGAGAAAGAAATTGTAACCAATCCATCAATTCCAAGTGGCTGGCCTTTTCTGTGTGCCGCCCATTTCTCATTTCTGTGACTACTCCATAGCAGCTTTAGATATCTTTCTCACCTGATGCACCTTACAATGAGCTTTCTCGTTATAAAATAAAACTATTTCCCTTCATCTTAAAGCAAGTGTCCTTTCAAACTCAATCCACTCCATTGATCATCAGTGGGAATCCATTCAACATTTCCCAGGATTCAAAGACCCCTCTGCTCAATTTCACAGGTTAAGGTCTGGATTCACATAACTACATTGCCCAAGGTAGTCTCTCAGAAACAATCTCAAACACTTTCCACCACTTTAAGAACATTATTCATGTGTTTATCCAAAAGAAAATGCACTTGATTATATCAACACTATATTATTTGTGGCAACAATCTCTAGAATACAGAAGGATATACTGTTGAAGGAAGACATGCTTTTTACTTTAAAATCTAGCCACAGGGACAGTTGATGTCCACAGGAAGTGGTAGAGGTGGGTACAATGTCAACATTTAAAAGATATTTTAATACAAGTTATACTAATAGGAAATGTTTAGAGAGTCAAATGCAATCAAATGGAACTAGTGCCATTTAGGAAACCTGGCTGGTATGGACAAGTTGGGCCGAAGGGTCTGTTTCCACGCTGTATGACTCTATGACTATGAGATGTTTTTACGAAATGCATTCACTGCTGCTAAGAAGAGTTGTACAATTCCATCTGTATCCCACATGAGACATCTTGCAACTTGAAACAAAAGAAATGATCATTTTTCTCTTTTTTTTTCTGACCATAACAGCTTCTTCACTCTATTTTAGGTTTTTCACTCTATTAGAGTTGACAGTATCCAAAATGCTAACTATTCACCTATTGGTAACTGCAAATATTTATGGAATGTGTCCCTTCGACTCAGAATAATGCACGAACATCCTGCAAAGGAATCTGTTTCCCACATATTATAGGGCACAGCAATGTGATCAATACTAATCATGATATGATGCCCTGACAAACATTAGCATGGTGTGCACATGCATGGTCTGAAGCATTCTGACAAATAGTAAGCAAACATAGATTTAAATTAGCTTTAGACTGCTAAAACTGATTAAGGCTCGAGTGCAATTTAGAAGACTGCCAAAGGGAGCGACATAGCAATTTGGAATTTGCAACTTCATATAGGTCAATGAATCCATCCTCCATAATTGATGTATTCACGCTCTGGCAGAAAGTATTTATCATTGTCTTGAATCTGGTCTAGCTTATGAGAACTAACATTAGTACATGCAAACCACAATTTAAAATCCAATAAATCACCATAAAAATTAGCAACAGAACATTACCTCTTAAATGTCGATAGGACACTGGGACCAACTTTGGATCCTCAGGCAATTACCTGAAGTTTACTTCGTTCTAGTACTTCCATAAACAGTGAGACTGCACCAGAGTGTAGAATATGTCATGTAATTTCAATATTCACAATGGAGTGTAACATGAATCACAGAATCATAGACCTATCTGACAAGAGTTGGCAGAATTGAAAATGCCATTGTCAACTATGATTATTGAAAGCATAGAAAATGTATTGGAATATTTATAATGGAACAAGTGGACAAATCAGCTTAAGGACTGAAAAATGTACAGATACAAAGTGGAAGGAAGGCACTGATAAACAGAAATCTCTGTCAGGTGGAAGAGGCATGATTTGTTATACTGGATGTTTGATAGTTGAAGCAATGTCGGCACAGTGCTTTCTGTACCACAACTTATGATATATTAAAAATGCTGACCACCTCAAAGTGAAACAATATTAAATCAGAACTGAAATTTTGAAAACACGGTTAGTAAAGCTGGTCTGAGTAAGCTGTACGGCTGGAACTCAGTGCAGTAATGTTGGAAAATGAAGCCGTAATTCAAAAGAGTTGTGTAGAGACTCAGCACTGATCGGTTCGACAGGGACCGTTTGGAGGAAAGGGACACGGAGGTTTGGATGGGGTCCTTTGGTGAATAGGATAAAGCTCTGACTCACTGTGCCAAATGCTGCCTTCCATCCTCATGTGAACTGCAAATGCGCACTAGAAATTAACAATGGCTGTGCCCACACTCAGGGTGGGAGGAGTAAGTCTTTTTTTTCTGTTTGAGTAAGGGGGCTTTCCTTGTGCGGGATGGGAGTTTCTTCAAGCAGCAATTCCTTCATTGTTTTCACAGTACAAGTGGATGTTGTCTGTTCGGTAGTATCCCTACTTCTGACCCAGGAGTCCCACCTGCTCCAGAGGGGCACCGACATATCTCCAAGCAGGTTGATTAGAAAATATCTCCGGCATGTGAAATGCAGGCAGTGTCCAACTGTGTGGGAGACAAATCCTGGTCACAAGCAATCTCGACCATCTTACTGGTCACAGCGAGATTGATGGTAGTTGTCTCAGTGACGCAGGGGTAATCCCAGGTGACACCTGCATGCCACAATTTTCAAAGACGATCCGGGTCTTCACAGGCTGCACAAGGGCAAGTAACTGATTCTCTCTCATCTCAAATGGTGTTCACCAACACGCTCTTACATGCAATACCAATATTCCTGGGAGATACGGGTAATGGAGTGAAGTTGCAGGGGGGAACATGGTATCAGTCAGCATACAATGCTTATAATCTCCTGCTGTGTTTCCATGACGCAGCTTGTGCTGTATTTATCGAACTAAGGTCACTATGTTTAAGACCAATAGGGAAGCATTCCATCATCCTCCCTGTCCTCCTGTACAGAGGATTAGGCCAAACCATCATTCGTGAGTGATGTGATGTAATTACTGACTGCTCACAGTATTAAAAGACCCGTTCTGCTTCTGATATTCCCTACGTAGGGTCACTGGCAGTGTGGCCAGTGAGCCCAACCACAGGTTTATGGTCACTGTTGCTACGGCACTTCAGAGGCGCAGAGAAATGGATGAGCAACAGCAAGCCCTGGACCAGTAGCAAGCTTCTGTGGATACAGAACAGCCTCCACCCGAGCAAGCTGCAGCTGAAGGTCCCCTCAAGACGCCCAGAGTCTACTGTCCTCCATACCATTCCCTCCAGATGAGCAAGGCACAGTGTTACTGCAGACCGAAGATATCACAGGACACCGTCGTGGAACAGTGCCAACAGAACCAGATACCTAAAGGGCTGGGTAACCATTTTATCCCAGTGGCTGACTGTGTGACAGCTGCGTTGAACATTTATGCATCTGGCTCTTTCCTAGGATCCGCCGAGGACTTGTGTGGGATCTCATGATCCTCAACCCGCAAATGTACTGAGGTTGTTACTGATGTAATTTGTGCCAGATCACACCATTTCAGACCATTTTCTCATGACATGGTCAGTGCTGCAGCCTGGGTACGAGGTTTTGCCAACAATACTGGCATCCCTCAGGTGCAGGATACTAAAGAGTGTACACACATTGCATCGAGAGCATAACGCAGCTAAGTTCACCAACCAAAAAGGATTCTATTCCATCATTGTACGTTACCTATGATCATTCCAATCCCTACATCCTCAGTTCCATTTTAAGTGGGAGTTCTCATATTTATTTTCCCAACTCTCCATTTGCTCTATATGATCCTGCAAAGGGAAACATTCTCTGAGCAGCCAATGTTTCAAAAGGATCCTCTCATTCTTCCAAATCCCAACAGATACAGGTACAATCTGATCATCCTTTCCTCACAGGATAATCCCTTCATCATGGATAGCAGTCAGGTGACCATTCTCTCAACTGCTTCTGATGCAATTGTTGATATTTGCTAATCAACCTGTTCAAAGGTGTTACTGTACATCTTTGGACTAGATGGGACTTGAACCCAGAACTCCTAGCTTTAAAGGTAGGGATACTAACACTTTGCCACAAGACTCATCCTTTCTTAAGTAAGGAGTCCAAACCTGAACATGGTACTCCAAATATGACCTTACCAACATCCTGCACAACCACAGAGAAACTTCCATTCCACCTTGCAATAAACATCTCATTTGCCTTTCTAATCATTTGCTGTACCTACGTACTAATGCTTTGTGTGTTTTATATCAGGGCACCCAGAGAGCCTATAGCTGCTGTTACATAATCCATCTCCATTGAAATAATATCAGAGATAAAAGGTACTGCAGATGCTGGAGAATCCGAGATAACAAGCATGGGGCTGGATGAACACAGCAGGTCAAGCAGCCTCATAGGAGCAGGAAAACTTGACGTTTCGGGCCTAAACCCTTCATCAGAAA
>JAHRHZ010000048.1:13549100-13584005 GCA_024137785.1 Ginglymostoma cirratum | reverse complement strand
CGGGCCTAAACCCTTCATCAGAAAAAAAAAAAAAAAAATGAAGGGTTTAGGCCCGAAACGTCAAGTTTTCCTGCTCCTATGATGCTGCTTGACCTGCTGTGTTCATCCAGCCCCATGCTTGTCATCTCCATTGAAATAATATGCAGCTTTTCTATTTTTCCTGGTAAAATGGACAAATTGATATTTTCTCACATCTGCTAAATGTTAGCCCACTCAAATTATCTATATCCCTCAGCAGACTCCCCATGTCCTACTTACAATTTATTCAGCTACCTTTGTGTCATCAGCAAAGCAAGGTATCATACATTCAGTCACTGACTGATTGTAAATGATTGAGGTTCCAGCGTAGATCTCTGTGGCAATCCATTCATTACAGTTTGCCAACCGGAAAATGACCTATTTATCCCTAATCTCTGCTTCCTATTAACTAACCAAATCTCTCTTTTTGCTCATATATTTCAACTTACACCACAACTTTGTATATCATATTTGATGCTTTGTGTTTTGTGCATACATGGTATATTGCAATGTAAATTTTACATGTGGCAGCTTGTCAAATATCATCTGGAAATTCAAGTTTGCCACATCTACAGGTTGTTACATCCTCAAAGAACTCTAATAAATTAGCCAAATATGATTTCCCTTGCACAAAACCACAGTGAGTCTTCCTGGTCCCATTAAGATTTTTTAAGCACTCTGCGATAACCTCCTTAATAATGGCATCTTCCCCATGACAGATGTTAGGCAAAATGAATTGTAGTTTCCTAATTCCTATCTGCCCCGTTCCCTCCCTTTCATGAACACAAGAGTTTAACTGGCTAAGTTCCAAGCCAAATTCCATATCAATGCCAGGACGCTTGTGTTGATGCCTACCTGGGCCAACAGTAATCCAACTTCCTCATGCAGTTATCAGAGCAACTCATTTAAGCTGTCATCCTTGAAACTAGCATTGCTTAAATGAAAGGATTCAAAGATAAATAGAGATAGATGACGCAAAGGAAAATCGATTCAGAACTCCTCTTAAATATTGAACTTTTTTTTTGAAATATGGTTCCTGGATGATGAAGTCCCTTTCAAATCACAATTGTAATTAACTAATTCAACTAGTTTTCCCCTCAAACACTGCTCCTGCTGTACCTGATTTGAGTGAGGGAGGCACATGAAATTTGTTTGGTGGCCAGCTCACCATCGATCTGAACTCCATCGTGCGGTAGGTGGCTCATTATCGAAATTGGCCGCCCACTCGCCATTTTTAAGAACTAGAGGGGCAGCATTGTGGCTCAGTGGTTAACACTGCTGCCTCACAGTGACACTGATCCGGGTTTGACTCCACCCTTGGGCAACTGTCTGTGTGGAGTTTGCACATTCTCCCCATGTCTACGTGGGTTTCCTCCGGGTGCTCTGGTTTCCTCCCACAGTCCAAAGATGTGCACGTGAGGTGGAGTGGTCATGCTAAACATTGCCCCACAGTGTACAGGGCTATGTGGGTTAAACGTGGAAAATGCAGTGTTACAGTTGGGTCTGGGTGGGATGATCTTCAGAGGGTCGGTGTATTCATTGGGCTAAATGCCCTGCTTTCACACTGTAGGATTCTATGTTTCTATGTTCATTTTCAGGCTTCTGAATGAACCTAATTTCGCCCTCCAGTTGTTCTGGGCTTTATTTTTCCTTATAATAATAGCCGTCCTCCACTGAGGAGAACGTTGGACAGGGTTGAAATAACACATTGAATTGTCTGGAAAATCCATCAAAACAAACAATAAGTTGATATTTGTGCAGCAGCACGGAGAAGGGTCACTGCATTTGACTTTGGACGTGCTGTGTATCTAACACTAGATGAAGTAGCAAGTAGGGTGGCATGGTGGTTCAGTGGTTAGCACTGCTGCCTCACAGCGCCAGGGACTTGGGTTCAATTCCACCCTCAGGCAACTGTCTGTGTGGAGTTTGCACATTCTCCCCGTGTCTGCGTGGGTTTCCTCTGGGTGCACCAGTTTCCTTGCACAGTCCAAACATGTGCAGGTTGGGGGGTTGGCCATGTTAAATTGCCCGCAGTGTTCAGGGATGTGCAGGCTGAGTGGGTTAGCCATGGTAAATGTGAGGTTACAGGGAGAAGGTGGTGGGGTGGGTCCAGGTGGGATGCTCCTTGATTCGATAGGCCAAATGGCCTCTTTATGCATTGTAAGGATTCTACGATCCTATGAACACAGTTCAATCATGACACTACAGGGTGCGAGATTGCAAATTCTCAAATGTTAGTTTTGAAACTTGAGAACACAGTGATCAACTATGGGCAGAATCAATTAGACAATGCACGAGAGATCACATAGGTCAGGGATTAGAACACTGGGGTGTTTATAGATTCTGGTCGGATACAAAATTTATCTAGGACAAACATGAGAATAAGAACTTCAAATCCAAGACTGATAACTAGAATCCAATGTTGGTCAGGAAGAACTGGAACGAGAGATAAGCAGGAATAGTGAAGACTGGGATATAGGCAGCAGAGGCAAGGGTCAGGCTGTGGAAATGGTGCTCAGATGACTGGCTTTCTCTTCATTTCTATCAGGCTGACAACCTTGTACACAACCACCACATATTTCAGCTCACTGTTTTTACTTGCCTCATTTCTGTTGTTTCTGATCTGATCACTCCACTTTCCTCACCACAATTTCCGTGAGGTCATCATTTTTCCTCCAGCATGGCTCACTTCTAACTTCAACAACAAGGTTGAATTTGAAATAACTTCTGCCTTCACCTCAGTTCTCACGCCTTCACTTTTGATACCTCATCCACAATAAGCAGAAAAACAGAACGTCTTTTTGTCAGAATGTCAGGAAGCAGATTTTGCATTGACTTCTTGAATGGCAATGGACTGGGCATTAACTGCCAGTGCCGCACGTGTTTTCGGTGAGGGGTGGGGGAGACATGTCCCAAAGATAACCAATCATCATGGCACACAATCCCAAAATCACCCGCAGCGCACGGAGAATGGGCAGGCACTAAAATCAACATTGCAGCTCACCAAAAGTACATAAATAATCATAACATGGTTGGTATGGGCAGTCAGGAGAGTGTGGCAGGATGTTATTTTACAAAACTGCTCAAAACAGCAGGAGGGCAGAGGCAATGGTGGGGGGGGGGAGGGGGGGAGGAGGGGTGGGTAGAGTGACTATATTCAGAGAATGCCCCTGACACGTTAGTAGCCACCCCCTTCCTTCCTAGCTGCCTAGAGGCCGAAACACCCCCAGCTCACCCCATCCATAACCTACCTCCCAAAGGCACTGAAACCATGCCCCACCCCCTGTCATCTCCCAAAGGCTCCTACATCACTTCGCTGGGATAAATGGGCTCCTGCTATCCTGGCAGCATCCAGTACGCAGCTCTGTTGTTCCCAGGAGAGCAGGAGCCCCATAGGATGGGACATCCTCCCAGTGAGGGGCAGAAGGTCCACTTGAAGCTTGTTAGACCATCCCCAGAGTGTCATGGCCACAAAGTGTCCTTTGTGCCAGCCAAGTGTGTGAGAGTGTGTGAGTGAGTATGAGAGTGTGAATGTGAGAGAGTGTCATCTGACCCTCTGTAATTCCCAGCCCAATGTATCAGAATACCCCACATGCTGTCGATCTTTCAGCCCCTAATTTTGATGGACAGAAGCCTCAAGCAGTATGAAGCGGGGACGTGATGGCCTAGTGGTATTATTGCTGAACTGTTAATCCAGAGACCCAGGTAACGTTCTGGGGACGCAGGTTTGAATCCCACCATGGCAGATGGTGGAATTTGAATTCAAGTTTAAAAATAAAATCTGGAATTAAGAGTCTAATGATGACCATGGTCGACTGTTGAGGAAACACCCATCTGGCCTTTAGGGAAGCAAGCTGCTGTCCTTGCTTCATCTGACCCACAGCAATGTGATGCACTTTAATTGCCCTCTGGGCAATTAGGGATAGGCAATAAATGCTGGTGTAGCCAACAAAACCCTCATCCCATGAATGGATTAAAAAAAAGCCCATTATTGCAGCCTCAGGTGCTAAAAAGCTATTTTCATAACTCCGGGGAAGAGGGGGACTGAACAAGCTTAAGCTCTAGTCCACTGAAAATTACAACAGCTTCCCAGCTGAGTTAAGTAACTTGTCAAGTCATTTGATTGTACCTCTGAAAATTATCTGTAAAGTCCATACGCAATGAGAACAGTAACATGCAGTTAAAAATTGTTTGCTCTGATTTCAGATCCCTGAGATTGAGAATTGACGGAGCTTGAATCAAGCCAGCTCCATCAGGATACTGTATAAAATTTGATCATTAATAAATGTGACTGATTCTTTATTATGAGTCCAGTCCTAGACCATTAAGTTTCCTGAAGCTGTCAATGATATTTATAGAGAGTAAAGTTTCAGATATATTATATATATATATATTATATATATCCCACATGCGGTTGTTGACTTGCTCGCTGAGCTGGTAAGTTTGTTCACAAGCGTTTCATCACCCTGCTAGGTAACATCGTCAGTGCACCTCTGGTGAAGTATCGGTGTTCTGTCCTGCTTGCTTTTTATGTGTCTCAGTCTGTTGGGGTGGGTAGCATCACTTCTGGTTTTGTTTCATAGTGGTTGGTATACGGGGCCTAGCTCTACATGTTTGTTAATGGAGTTCCACATGAATACCATATAACAACTTAATGCACTTGACAAAACAAAGCTTCTGAGCTGCAGTCTGCAGTTTACTTCAACTTTCAAAGTTCCTGATAAATGACTGAATAACCTGTGTTCTCATTGCAATATTTTGTTTAAAGTTTGCCAATAGCTTTAAAGTGCTCTCTGCTTCTAAGCTTCAGCTTGAAGCTCAAACATGTTTCAGTTAAAATTCCCTCACCAAGTAACAATTAAACTCAGCTTGACCTGGGTAAAACATATGATTAACTATTAGCCTGTTACCTTAAAGGAATACACAGATCCACAGTAACTGAAAACTCCTGCATTGTGTGAAGCACTGTATAATATTCATTTTCTTTCAAACATAAATGATTACTACTATAATGCAACTGGACAACTACAAGTATTTACTAGATTATATATGACATACCATTACAGATTAGATTTAACAATAGAAATTGGTGATAAATAAAATGATAATCCTGTTTGTACCATGACATATGGATAAAGCAGAGTAAATGGTCGAAATATGATTTCCTGTCTGGCCCAGATGAACCTGTCTGACTCCTGGGGTTTCAGCGTCTAATGAGGACCGGCCAGCAATACCAGAAATGGCCACCACTCCTGGCAGCGCTAGTGGTCTGCCAGCCTCTGACTAGCTAGCAGCTCTTAGAGGTGGACCATCTTCCCCACGCCAGGATTTTCCAGGAGAAACTCCCCCTTGGGAAGTAGGAAGCCAGACACTGGGGGATAGGTGTCTGGTTTGGATTAAATTCTCCTGAGAAAGATTGTGAATGAGCTGCCACAGGATGCTCTGCAACTCGTGGTCTGACCCAAGCAGGGACCATTAAACCCTGAATACTGGTTCTCTCTGCCTGAACCATGCAATATTTGCAGTATAGTCTGTCTTTTCTTTTCATCATATATGCATGATTATTGCATGCTCTGATCAAGCAAGTATTTCCAAATAGTCACTTTCAAGAATGTGCAAACCATGAACTAGACTTTGAACAAATAAAATATTAAATCCTGAAAATAGATGCTGCATCTTCATTCTTTTAACATGCCTCCAAAATTATCCAACCAGTAGACTTGATAACATCGCCTTATTCATTGGCAATGTAAAAATGGATACGTTTAGTGTGTCGATAAAGATGAGCGCAAAGATGACTCAAGAACAAAGTATAAAAGCCAAAGAGTCAAGGGTGATTTTGTTTAGTTGTTCCATTGTCTTTCAACAAAAAAAACATTGCTGATGTGAGTTTAATTTTAGAAATACATGGGATATAAATTTAGCTCACCCTCCAGGGGTCTTGAAGCTTGAAAGGCTAGATGCATCGAATACATTACCACTTGATAGCTGAGCCTTTAATAAAGAACATATAAAAAAACTGTAAGCATTATGGAGTCCTAAATAATACATGTACAGTTTCAATGAAAAATTCAACATTTTTTTCTCTTGCACTTAAACATGAAATACATTATGAAAAAGTATGTTTGTGGAAATTTATTCTTAGTAATAAATGTCCTGTTTACAAATGCATCATATTTAGAACATGTGACAAATAAGAGACATAATAACATGTATTTGTAAAGGTGAGTTCCATGCGATACAAATAGGATGAGAAATGAACATATTTACTATGATAACCACGTAAAAATGTAACAAAATTCAAATGAAATGTTATGAAAGATGAAACACAGCAATTTAGAACCTGTTGATCCACAGAACTGTTATCTGAAAAAGAACCAGGGAGAGGAGGACACAATATGTTAGATATTCAATATTCTAAAATTACATCAATTGCTTGTCCACTCATATAAAATGCTCCACTTACTGCAGTCATGAGACCAAGTGCTATTCAATACTTAACCTCAAACCAAATTAATGCAAACTTAAAACCAGGGGAAAACATCTCCAAAAATTATAAATTTGGTTAAAAATTACTTTAAAACTCTACTAATTCCTACACAATAAATCGTTGCTACAGGTATGCTTTTTTTTTATCTTAAAAAAAAACCTCCATTTAAATATTCATTCTAATCATTACTCCAATTGTGAAAGTAACAAAAGCCAATGATTTCAATTTTTGGAGACGATAAGGACAATGGGTCCTGACGAAGGGTTTCGGCCTGAAACATTGACTTACCTGCTCCTCGGATGCTGTCTGACCTGCTGTGCTTTTCCAACCTCATACCTAAAGATTCAGATTTCAATTTTTCCTTCCTAGTTGAAAACACACTCTGTAACATGCCATTTAACTCAAGTACAGTTCCAACTTAAGTGCTTCTGCAGCTCATTACTTTTTATCATTATATTGAGAGCAACTTCCAGACTAAATACATTCTTGTGACGCTTGCCACCTTGACCCACAACCTTGATTTGAACTTAATTACTAACTGAATGTTAACAATTTTTTATTTGGACCCACAAACAGCTCAGAAAATGTTGGCCAATTGAAACTGCTTTAATATTATGTTTTTACATTGTGCCACTTGATCTCTCAATGGAGATAGCCTAAAAATTCAGCTCTAGTATGTGTTCATTAATAATATCAGCTGCTACAGCCACGTCAAAGTGCTACTGTCTGCTAGAGGTTAGATGGTGTGAAGAGATGTGAGATTGTTGGGCTTTCTCATTTAATGATTTATGTTCTTATAAAATCAAGCTTTTTAGTTTCAATAATGTCTATTAGAAATATTTATCGTACTTTGTCAAAGGTTGATATGAAACTAACCATTTGTTCAATTCAATTAATAGGGTTTCAAGAAAACAGGACATTAACAAGCAATACCTGCGGCGAAAAATGACTAACAATCACAGACTATATAATTTGTGTTATAGTTGGGGATGAGGAGCTTGAAGCAGAAGCTCTCAAAAGGCCTTCCCCAATATTGTATTGCTGCCAATAATATTCAACAGGCCAGATGTCAACACCAAATTTTACATAACACATGTTGTGCCCAATCACCATCTCCTTCACATGGGAATTTCCCACCAGCACCATTGTGTAGGGATGATCAACACAAGGGCTGTATTAGTTAAAGGGAAAAGTTGATTGCTACCAACTGAATGCAAATAGGAATGGGAACAAAGAGTGCTGTGTTGCCCACATCCCAGTAACAAATATTTTATGCAACGTCTTAAACTTCCATTTTTTATGACACAGTAGGATGCCACTCAGCCCACTGAGTCCAAACTGGCTTAGAGAGATCTGATCTCCCCCAGTAGCCCGACATGTTTACTTCATTCCGACGCCCATTCAATTTCTTTTTGAAATCACTGACTGCCTTTATTTTCCCACCATGGGCAGTGGGTTCAAGCTCATTATCATTTGCTGCATTAAAAAGATCTTACTCACATTCTTCCTGCATATTTTTGCCCAAAACATAAATCTATGTCCCAGGTCATAGAATTCCTACAGTGTGGAAGCAGGCCATTGGGCCCATCGGGTCCACACCAATGTTCTGAGGAGCATCCTATCCAGACCCATCCCCCCTACCCTAGCCCTGTAACCCTGCATTTCCCATGGTTAATCCATCTAACATATGCATCCCTGAACACTATGGGGTAATTTAGCATGGCCAATCCTGCACATCTCTGGACTAAGGAAGGAATCCGGAGCACCCAGAAGAAACCCACGCAGACATGGGGGGAGTTTGCAAACTCCACACAGACAGTCGCCCGAGGTTGGAATCAAATCCAGGTCGCTGGTGCTGTGAGGCAGCAGTGCTAACCACTGTGCACCATGCTACCCATTGATTAATGGAACAGTATTTCCTCATCTATTCTATCCAAACCAGTTGCAATCTTGTGTGTCTCCCCTAAATCTCCTTTCCTCCAAGGACGGAAACATCAGCATCTCCATCATAACCTTGTCATTCAAATGCTCCATCCTTGGAACTATTCCACCTAATCTCCTCTGTACCCTTGAAAGGACCTTCCATCCTTCCTGTAGTGTGGTGACCTGATCAGGGCATCATACTCTGGGTTTTCTTTTCTACCCAGTGCTTTAGAAAGTTTCAGCATAACTTCACTGCTTTTGTACTCAATGCCTCTAAGATCAGATAAACTTGGCTAAATACTCTCTGAAATGACCTGTGACCTTCAAAGATTGAGGCATGTACCCTTCAGATCCTTCTGTTTCCTGTGTAATTTTTGGAGCTGTGCCATTATGCTTACATTAGTAGAAGTGATAGGACGAGACAACGCATATTACCTTACACTTCCCTGTATTTATTCTCATCTGCCACTTGTCTGTCCATTCTGGTAGCCTATCGATATCTCGCTGCAGCCGATTAGCATCATCCTCGTGATTCTCACCACGTGCACGTCTGGTACCTTCAGTAAATTTTGAGACTTTACTCTGTACTCTAGTGTCCAAATCACTTGAACGTATCAAAAAAAAAATTGGTCCCAGCACTGACCCTTGAGGAATATTACTGTCTACTGTCCTTCAAGCTGAAAAGTAACTATCTACTTGCTGTTTTCAGTCTGTAAGCCTATTGTGTCCAACTTGACACTGACCCTGTTATTTAATTTTCTTAACATGCCCTCCACGTGGTTCTTGGTGGAACATTTTGTTAAAAGCCATGTAACAACATCTGCTGCAATCCCTGCATCAAACATTTCATATGGTTCATCATGTTTGATCTTCGCCATTATAAATCTGTGCTGGCTCTCAACTGAGTCAAACCTCTGCAGCAAATTATTTTTTTTTTCCTGATTATTGTTTCTAAAGCATCAGCATCTACTGTTGTCAAACTGACTGGCCTGTAATTGCTAGAACTGTCCTCACTGCATTTCTTGTACAAGGATAGCATATTTGCCAATCTCCAAACCCCTGCCAACTTTTCTGCATCGAGGGAAGACTTATGGAAGGTTATGGCAAGCCCATTCACTATACCCGCTCTTACTATACTTTAACATTAAAATTTAAAACAGTATGGCATCTGCACGAAGACAAAACCAGTCTACAATTAATGAAAATGCACAGACACTGTTCAATTAAACAGAGGCTATTTCATGATTTATTTTACTGTGACATACAGAATTATCAGAGCACGCGCATATTGCATGAACATCAATTTTGACTATTTCAGAAAATAGTTGGACTACCCCAAGGATTTCAGGGGAAGAATTACCAGTCTTAATTTCAAGAATGTGCCCCCAAGTCCTAGACTTTGCCAATCTGCAGAAAGAGCTTCTTTCTCTCTATTTGTGGATATTGAAAAAGACTTTAACCCCATCTGATCCTCTTAATATCTTGAAAATGTAGATTAAGCTACTCTCCAACCTCCTAAATTACAGTAAATTTCAACCCAACTTTGTGCAATCTCTCCTTATAATTCAGTTCTGGAAGTTCAGGGATTATTTGTGATCAATTAAGCTGCACTCCTTCCAAGGACAATACATCATTCCCAAGTTGCAGTGCAAAAATACTGCTCTCAATAAAGCCAGGTGTGGTCTAACCAGGGCTTTGTATAATTGGAGCATAACCTCTACCACCTTGTATCTTAGTTGTCTAGAAGTAAAGGTCAGAATCCCTTCAACTTTTTTGATTACTTTCTATACCTGTGTGATGCCCTAAGTACCTAGATTCTCTTTGACCTGCACTAATTTTGGCTTTCAGGCATTTAGAAATTAAAACACATTTCTTCCCCAACGAAACAAATTACAGACCATAACTGTCTAAAGTTATAGCTTTTCCAGCAACTCCAAAACTGATTTCAGACCCACAAATTGGTCAACTTAACATTGCTGAGTTCATCCACTACAAAACTATTGCTACATTGTCCAAAAGTTTTACCAACATTCAATTTTCCTACAGAAAGAAATAAAAGTTTACACCTTTTTTCTCTGCTTACTCGATAGTTTGAGTTAAATAGCAGATTTCATTGGAATTGGTTTCTGCATCTTTGTTGCATTTCTTTCACTAGTTCTTTCTCACACAGAAGTCTCAATGTGGCTCAAAGAACATGAAACAGAAATATTCTATAGTTATGTTAGTGCTACAGCTGTGTTGGTGTGAAAACAATTTTCACGTTGAGCATTAGAATAAGTGCAAATGTGTTTCCCTCCACTGTAAGATGTTAGATCTGAATTCATCTGTTCAAAGCAGTATGTTACAGGAGAAGGGTGAGAGGCTTAGTAATTCTGAAATTGGTCACTTAGAGGGTATTATTAAGAAATACGGAAGATTTAGTTTTGCAAATTGGTTGACCCCTTTGTTAGGTGTTTCAGATGGGAACTTTAAGAGTTAGGACAGTTTTCATGAGAGGGATGTCACTTTTACAATTAGAATTGTCGCAAATAAATCCATTTTGAAACTTTTAAATCTCAAAATGACTTACCATTTTCCACTGATTTTGTTCAAGCATGTTGTTATTTTAAGAAAGAAAATGGATACACTTTCTGCACACACTGCTCTAATTAATTTTAGGAAAAAAGCAAATGATGTTGTCGCACAACTTGAAGTTGAAATTGGGAGGCTCCTATGAGCAACTAAAGAGGAAAACTGCACAACTATAGGGGTGCCCTTAGGCAGACCACTAAAAAAAGTTACTCCCGTAGAACACATTGGGATGCTTTACTACATTAAAGGCATTATATTAATGCAAGTTGTTGTTATTGATAAGGTCTAATTGTGCCACTTTGGAGGTCAGTGCGCACACATCAGACTGGCCAATTTCCTGGTAGGCTTCAGGATTAGGAACTCTACCTTTAACACCTCACCCGTGGTTCTATCAGCAGCTCCCTCCTCAATCCCCAGCCATTGTTTACAGTGTAAGGGACAAAGATCCAAAGATCTAGACAGACACTGAAAGTCGTCAGTTTTCTTACAGTTCTGCCAGTCAACCATTGAATTTTGTGGCAGCCAATGATAGAATCTCCATGCAATTTTAGTGTCAAAGGTTCTAAAACATAAAAATTTGTAAAGTTGAAAAAAGCCAGAAGGGGACTGAGTTACGTTTTGATTCAGTGAAAGGGACAGAATGCTGCATTTTAACTGCCATCTCCAACAACTGAACTCATTTGAGGTGGTATTATTATAATCCCAAGAAAATTAAATTGTGGAAATAAGAACGATGTTTTGATCAAGATCCTGTTTCAGGGCTTAATCCGACTATATATCATCAACGCCAAGCGTAAATCAAACAGCTCCTTTGTGAAACCCAGTTCCTTGTATTAGCATCAATCTTACTTCCTGTGGCAGAGGTTTTGGGTCTTTGTAGTATAGAAGCTTTCATTGTTAATGCACTGTTTTGGATGAACTATTGCTTAAGCTGAAGTACCCATAAGCTAAACCAAAAAAGTCCATTCATGGTTAAACATGGTAACTGATAGGCCACTGTAATGGATTATTCCCATTTGATTTGACATTACAATTTCTGGCTCTTTGATGGTAAATTGAATATAAGACCATAAGACATAGGAGCAGAAATCAGGCCATTTGGCCCATCGTTGATAAGTTTCAAAACCCCATTCTCCTGCCTTCTCCCCATAACCTTTGATCCCCTTAACAATCAAGAACATATCTACCTCTGATTTAAATATGTGCAATGACTTGGCCTCCACAGCTCTCTGCGGCACTGAATTCCATAGATTCACCACTCTCTAGGTGAAGAAGTTTCTCCTCATCTCTGCTCTAAAGGATCTTTCCTTTACTCTAAGGCTGTGTCCTTGAGTACTAGTCTCTCCTGCTAATGGAAACATCTTCCCAATGTCCACTCTATATAAATCCACAATGGCAGTCAGGTCTATATAGGCACTGTTTAATACTACGACAATTTGTATATGTGGAAACCAAATGGAAATTAAATAGATCAAATAAAATATTTAGTATTTCTTTGAGTTTCACTTGTAATCTTGAGAATGTATAGAGTAACAGATAGAGGGCCTCAAATTCTAAATGTGAACTTGACAAAACCTCATTGTATCATATAATGCAATCAAAATGCAGAGTTAATATAATTTAAAGCATCAGGTACATTTGTAAAATGCTGTATGTTGGCTAATATCACCATTCAAACATTTTGACATTAATCTTGAGTGCCACAGTCCAGATTAGAATTCTTAAAGTCCACAATGAAGGTACATTACATTCCAATTCAGTTATGTCACATAACTTCCTAATCATATATGCATGCAGCCTGCCAAAATTTTCCCTAACTTGTGGCCAAATTCCATCAAGAACCAATTAATCTTTAATAATTAATGCGTTCCATCTCTTGAATAGATTAAAACTTGCAGCCGGAATCTGTTATTTCAGGACCACTTGATACATTACTGCTCTACAAATGATTTATACCCATTATTCTATAATAGCAGTCCTAGGGAGATCAGCCCAGGATATTCATCATCCTTCCATTTACGTGACTCAACAGTGCACAAAAAGAAGTAAAATGAGAAGAGTAGAGTCATAATATGGCACATCAATTGGGTTACAATCAACAAGGTTGTTACCCTTCACAAGTCCCACTTTCATCCCTCTTACAACTAAATACTTGGCTACACATAACCAAAATGAATGTGACACATAATAACTGGAATAAATGAATACTGGTCAAACATTGGGAGGGGAGTTAAACTACCTGCCACCTCATCAGACTGGGTAGGAGGCAGGCATGGAAAAGAAGGGGTTAAACATTTAATAATGAGAGACCTAAACTAAAACCTTCATGAAGGTTTGACTGGCAATGGGTTGGGGGTGGATGAGTGACTAGCTCTATTTTAATGAGGTGGACAGCTTGCCTTCAGTTTTGGCAGCCATTTAGATTTAAAGCACTGCTGATCTTTGGGTTTTTTTCTCTTGGAATGACCTGCCTCTGTCTGAAAGAAACCTGTTCTTGTACTGATCTAATGGACGGTTCGATCTTTCTGAAGATCTATCCCCTCCAGACTGATCTCCAAACTCCGGAACCTTGGTCGCAGCTCCGCCCTCTGCAACTGGATCCTCAGCTTTTTGACCCATAGACCGCAACCAGTGAGGATTGGTAACTGCACCTCCTCCACGATAACACTCAACACTGGAGCCCCCCAAGGATGCGTCATCAGACCCCCTACTGTACTCCCTGTACACCCACGACTGTGATGCCAAATTCCAAATGAACACTGTCTACAAGTTTGCTGCGACACCACCATGGTAGGATGGATATCAAACAACGATGTGTCACAGAAGGGAGATAGAGGGCTTGGTGATCTGGTGCAATGAAAACAACCTCTCTCTCGACGTCAGAAAAACTAACGAACTGATCATTGACTTCAGAAAGAATGGAGTAAAACACGCCCCATTTGCATCAATGGAGCCGAGACCAAGAGGGTGGAGAATGTCAAGTTCCTAGGAGCGATGATAACTGACAATCTGTCCTGGACTTCCCATGTAAATGCAACAGTCAAGAAGGCACAACAACACCTCTTCTTCCCAAGGCAGCTCAGGAAGTTTGGCATGTCCATAAGGTCCCTCACCAATTCTACAGATGCACCATTGAAAGCATACTGTCCAGGTGCATAATGGCCTGGTGTGGCAACTGCTCTGCCCAGGACCGTAAGAAACTACAGAAGGTGGTGTGCACAGCCCAGACCATCACAGAAGCCAATCTTCTATCCATGGTCTCCATTTACATGTCTCGCTGCCATGGAATGGCTGCCAACATCATCAAAGACTCCTTGCACCCTGGTAATGACCTCCTCTTCCAGCCTCTTCCATCAGGCAGAAGATACAGAAACCTGAACACATGCACAAGCAGGTTCAAGAACAGCTTCTGCCCGGCCATCATTAGACTGACGAATGAACTCTCTAACATCAAATAACGCTGATCTTGCTAATGTTGATCCTGCCTAGAGCACATCCTGTGCAATGTAACCTGTATTCCTCTGTTTAAGCATTTTTTGTTCACCCTATGATCTATATGTCCTTGCTTACTATGATCTGCCAGTACTGCTCAAAAACAAAGCTTTCCATTGTACTTAGGTGCATGTGACTATAAATCAAATCAAAGGGAAGCTGCTTATGTCTTCTTATTCATCGAATATCTTGTTGCCATGTAATGACTCAATTTCTTTCTCTCTTCTACCTTATTTTCTACAGCAGTGAACTATATGGATGAAAGGACCAAAGTTATGGTAGCTAAATTTGTTGACACAAAGGTAGGTTGGAGAGTGGGTTGTGAAGTCATAAGGAGCCTACAAAGGGATATGGAGCAGTTAAGTGAGTGAGAAAGCAAAATAGAGTATCATGTGGAAAAATATGAAATTGTCTATGTTGGCAGGAAGATATTTTAAAAATGGTGAGAGGTTGCAGAGCTCTGAGATGCAGAAGGATCTGGGTCTCCTGGTACATGAATCACAAGAGGTTAGCATGCAGGTACAGCAAGTAATCAGGAAAGCTAACAGAATGTTATGTTTTATTGCTTGGGGAACTGAATTGCATGAGTATGCCTCAGTTACTCAGGGTATCAGAGAGGCCACATCTGGAGCATTGTGTACAGCACTGGTCACCATTTTTTACAGAAGCATCTGTAGCAGTTCAGAGAAGGTTTACACAGGATTAATACCTGGAATGAGTAGTTTGTCTTATGAGGAAAAGACAGACAGGCTAGGCCTGTATCTGGGAGTTCATAAGTGTCACAAGTGACTTAATTGAAACACATAAGATACTAAGGGGACTTGACCAGGAAAGGTTGTTTCCTCTTGTGGGAGAATCTAGAACTAGGGGTCATAATTTAAAAATAAGGGATCACCCATTTAAGGCAGAGATGAGGGGAAAAAAAAAACTTTCTGGCAAGAGGGTGGAGAGTCTTTGGAATTTCCCTTCCTGAAAAGCACTGGATGCAGACACTTTAAATACGTTTAAAGCAAGGATAGATTCTTGATTACCAAGGAAGTGAAAGATTATCGGGTTGGGGGGTGGGGGGGTATGCAGGAGTGTAGAGTTGAGGTTAAAAACAAACCAGCCATGATCTTATTGAATGATGGAGCAGATTCAAAGGGCTGAGAGGACCACATTTGTTTCTTGTTTGTACACTTTTATTCACCTCAAGGATTTTGTTTTAAAGTCTTATTGAAAATGCAAGGAAACGATTTTCCAGGCAGTGCAGCACAACTCTCAGAAATCAGAAATGACACTAACACTATGCCTCTCCTTAACAAACACAACAGAAAAATACAAATCAAACATAAACTGTACATGGATCAGTTATTCTTCGAACTTTTAAATTTGTGAATAATAATCACAATAAGAATGTATCAAGAACCTTCACCTAATCATCAATGACATTCTGCATTGAATTGTGAGGCACTATTATCGTGTTAAATGGGACAGACCTCAAAACATGTCTAACAATTCAAAACTGGGCATCCACAAGTTGCCATTGGCTATCAGCAGAATAAGACTGTATTGAACCACAATCTGTAACCTCATGGTCCAGCACATCCCCCACTCAACCATTACTATCAAGCCAGGAGATCTACCTTGGTTCAATGAGCAATGTGCAGGAAGAGCTTGCCTAGAGCAGCACCAAGGACATTTAAGAAGTTATCAGCCTGATGAAGCTACAACACAGGAATGCTTGCATGTCAAACAATGGAAGTGTGTGCAATGTACAGGGCTAATTGATCCACAACCAACAGATAAGATCAAAGTTCTACAGTCTTGTTGCATCCAGTCAAGCATGAGGGACGCAAAATATAAGGGTGAAGCATTTGCAGCACTTGTCAGCCAGAAGGGCTGTGTGGATAATTCATCTTAGCCTCCTCCTGAGATCCCTTGCATCACAGATGCCTGTCTGTAGCCAATTTGATTCACTCTACATGGCGTTAGGAAATGCTGAAGGCATTGAATACTGCAAAAGCTATGGGCACTGACAACGTTCCAGCAATAATACTGAAGACTTGTTCCTTAGAACTAGCCATACCCCTACCAAGCTGTTTCAAATAGTTATCACACTAGCATCTTCCCAACAAGGTCGAAAATTGTCAAGGTATGTCCTGTCCATAAACACCAGGGAAAATCCATCCTGGTGAATTGCCACCACAGCGGTCAGCTCTCAATCACCAGCAAAGGGTCTTATGACAGTGCGACCAAGCAGCACTTGCAAAGGAACAACCTATATAGTGACACTCAGTCTGGCTTCCACCAGGGCCACTCAATTCCTGACCTCATTACAGTATTGGTCCAAATATGGACAAATGAACTAAACTCCAAAAGTGAAGGGGGAGTGAATTCACTTGACATCAAGGCAGCAGGAAACTAAATTGGCATCAAGGAGTTCTAACTTGGAGTGAAAATTAGAGTTAACGGTAATCAGGTGTGGGTGGGAACTCACTACTGTTTGCAGTCATGTCGAGCATAAATCAAGTCAATAATCTCAGTCTGAAGTTCCTCAGGGTCGAGTCCTTTGCCCAACTAACTTCAGCTCTTCCATCAGTTACCTTCTCTCCATCATAGAGTCTAAAGTGGGGAATTTTGCTGATGATTGTACATTGCTTAGCATCATTTGTGACTCATCAAATATTGCAGTCTTTTGTATCCATATACAGCAAGATCTGGATAGCATTTAGGATTGGGCTGGTTAGTGTCAAGTGACATTCATGCCATACAAGTGCCAGGCAATGACCATCAGACTCTGACCATCAGCTCAATGTTCATTGATGAATTCCTCACCACTCAGCATCTAAGTTTCTGATCAGTCATATTAATACAGGTGGCACAAAAGCAGCTAAGAAGCTAGGAATTCTGAAGTATGGAACTCAACTCCTATCTCCCCAAAGACTGTCTAGGTACAAGTTAGAAGTCAAATAGGAGACACTTTCCATTTGCCTGGATAAGTGTAGCTCCAACAACAAACAAGAAGATCAACACCATTCAGGATGGCGATTGGCACCCCTTCCACCATCTTCAACATTCACTCCCTTTACCACTGACAAGGACGGGAAGCAGTGGGTGCTATCTACATGACCCACAGCAGCAGCTCACCAAGGCTCCTTCAACAGGAACTTCCAAACACACAAACCCAACCACCTAGAAGGACAGGAGCAGCAAATGTATGGGAGAAGCACCCCCTGCAAGTTCTCCTCCAAACCACACACAGTCCTGACATAGAACTATATCACCGTTCCACCACTGTCGCTGAGCCAGAGTCATGGAATTCCTTTCCTAAAAGTACTTGTGGATGTCCTTACATCACAAGAACTACAACGGTTCAAGAAGGCAGCTCCCCACCACCTTCTCTAGGGCAATTATGGATGGCCAACAAAAGCTGGACTAGTCAACTATGTCCACAAACCACAAATTAATTTTTTTTTAAAAAATGCTCATGTCCAGGCATCATGTTTTAATCCTAGAAGATAAATGACTGTCAATGGAGTCAACTCAAGGTTTTTAAAATGAGGACAGACTGACGGACAATTCTAGGTTTGTCTTGTCAGTGTGGCTCAGTTACTAACGGTGTACATTCACTGCAAAACCAGGAGACCTGAAGTAACAATCTGATACAAGATGCTGCAAAATCCAGCTGTTTAAAAATTCATTCCACATGCATTATCACCTTTCAGATCTATGCTGAATCCTATCAAGACAAGATTCAAAAGTCTAAGCATGAAAAGCTCTTGAACTGCTCCACTGATTCTGAAATTGACTTCAGGAATAATAATAACTGTACACCATGGAGCCCACTTCTATCACAGGTATCAACTGATAAGGCTATCAGCACATCCCACTTTCGTTAAAAATTATCTGAAATTGTTTTAAACAGAGTTGGTTTACCAAAGCAAAGTCATAGTTCAAGTTTTCACTCGAACACATTTGCATAACTACAAATGGAAACTCTTCCATGAACCAGCATAACTCTATGGTGTAATGCAACATTATTATTTATGTCTTCCATTGCAATAAAAAGACTGAATGTATTTGACAGTGATAAACTGATGCCATTTTATTGCTAGCTGAGAATAATTTTTCTCAGGTAACCCAACTATAAAGTATTTGGAAATGACTTCTAAAAAAAACTATACTGTACCAGTCATTTGTTTTATTGGCATACTGTCAGGCCATTAGTAATTTGTTTTACATTTGGCTGTATAGAATGTGAGGATTGCTTAAAAAGGAGACATACGGTTAAAGCTTTTCATCTTGCCTTAGTCAGGACAGACGCAAGAGCATCAAATTGCAAAGGGAATGACAATTTAAGGTGCTTGAGAAAAGGAGACTGATTAGTTGAGAAATTGACTCATAATAGTCATGATTTTACCACGGAGAATATAGCAGGGATAGGAACTTCTCCAGCCATTGAGATTTGTTCAACTAAATAAAAGTTTGAAGGACAACCTTCCATGATTGATTCACCACGGCAATGTCTTGGCCAATCAATCTATTTACCATCAATGGGCACCATTTTTTCATGCAGCATAAACTGTTGTTCCCTCTGAAATTTGCATCTGTCCTGATGAAGGTTATATGGAAAGCTTTGACACCATGGGTCCCTCCTTAATTATACTCAAAATACTTCTTACATATTCAAAAATATGCTTACTGGTCTCTTTCCACCTACAGAAAGCATCACAACTTGAATACCCTCCTCAAATGGTTGCAAAAAGTGCTACAGGAAGAAATTCGCCAATTTCATTTTCTCAATCATGGGCCTGGCCTGCTTTGTGGGCAGGGCCAATCTTTAGTCTTTTAAACTAGCTTCAAGACTGCAGAAGCTCAATTTATTTTCAAAACATAACTTGCATTTAAAGTTCTTCAATTTTATACACTTGACAGTTTCTAGCAAATTGCGTCTATGTCTTTCTGCTTATAAAGAATGTATTAATTTACTTTAGTAGAGTAAGATTGAATGAGTCACGTTAACATTTGATGGATGCCAATCAGGTTGAAAATGCAACAAATTGTATTACAAAGAATATTTGAGTGCTGGTGTTCTAGAAACTACAAAGTAAGTTGTTTTTTTTTCCAAAAAGAAAAATTAGTTGCAATAACAGATGGTCTCCTTGGTATTCAGTACAGCATCAACATAATTATTCAGTGATGGCTTGAATACTTAATCAAAAAAATTAGGTAAGAAAATAAAAATGCAAAACTAGACAGAGCTCCAAGTCCATTATGGAGCCATTAACTACACACACTGGTGAACTAAGAGTCTGTAACAGAATGTTATGCAATTATTTTGCAGCTAAAATTCCTCATATGGTGAGTTCTTGATCTCAGCTGAGCCGTTAGAGTGGAATAAAGCAGAAGTGATGCACTGTTCCACAGAAAGATCAGGCCATATGTTCCTCAAGTTCTTATTCTTGAGTTAGCTTAAGAAAAATGTAGAACTAAAACACAATCGTCTCTTCTTCAGTCTGGAAATGGTGCATACGTCACACAGATGGAATAAATAGCAAAACACAAGCTACATTTCTTTTAAAGCAATTACATATGAGTCTGCCATTTGGATCTGTTGAACCTTGCAATTGTTGAAATGGATGGCAGTCAGACAAAGTGTGATAGTTACTTTCTCTCTCCTCGGAGCAGGAAGATTCATGCCAGAGTGAGACAAGTAAAAACAGTGGCAGTCTGAGTTAATTTATTGGATTCCTGACCCCAAAATAATAAAATACAATTTGGGGCTGTTTCATGAGGAACCACTGTTCAGGCTGTTCAATTACTGCAACAAAAGTGCAGTTCTGGCACAAACTTTGCTCATTTCATCTTAAGCATTACAAACAAGATCTTTCAATGTGCACAGGAACCAACTTGCATGTTTGTAAGGAGCCTCCCACTGGAAACAGGTGGCTATATCGTTTGCCATTTCACAGGCCTACACTAAAACTGTATTACAACACCATTCAAAAATCATCCAACTATTTTGCGTTTATCCAGATTAGGTGCAATTTGCTATTCTTGTGCCTTCTTTGCATACTTTACTCCATTCATTTTGTAGTTTCTGAACTGCCTCCACTGATTCCAATGCCCTTCCTAATTTATTATTATTGGAAGGTTTGTCTATTTTGCAGGTCTCTGATCCAGATCATGTGACTAACATAGAACCTGTGATGACATGAAACCAGAGCTTTGGCTCACCCAAATACACCCTGCAAAATAACTCCCCTGTAAAATATTCATCATTTTCAATCTTCCAGCCAGTTCATCATATATTCCCAATGCTTAGTCTGAATTACTGCTGTTCACATTTAGCAATTTTTCATGAAGAACAATACTAAAGATCTTTTGGAAGTCCATTAACTTTGTTAAATGTTTTCACCAGTGGGGTAGTGAGTATTGCCTCTTGAATCCAAATGCTGTCTATTTGGTAATACAGTAAAAAAAATGAGAAATTCTCAAATTTACTCCTGATCATTGATTCTCAGATGCTACATGCAATAGGTTTAAGAACAATGAGCCACGTCACCTGTAATCATCTGTCACCCTTTTTGAACATGGGACTTTCATTGATCTTTCTCCAGACAATGGATAACTCCTCACTGTCCAATTACTGTCTCAGAACAGTTGTCAGTGCATAGATAAATTATCTCCCTAGTTTCGTTCAGAACTCTGGGATATTAGCAAACCTTGTTGATCTATTTACCTTGAAGTCTTTGTGCACATTGGGAGCCTTCATTTCTATCAAGGTCATCAATTTTGTTGAAGCTACCTCATTGGGAATAGTGTGTTGACACCAGGAGAATGCATTCATAGAATATTTACTATTTTCAGTCTCAGTTTTGACACTGTTTATGCATACCCTTCTGTCAATCAATCCCTCTTACTTTCACCCTGCACAATAAACAGAAGTCAGGAATCAGGCGACACCAGGTTATAGTCTAACAGGTTTATTTGAAAACACAAGCCTTTGGAACTTCGTTCAGTCTTCAGGTGTTAGTGAGAGGTGTGGCATCAGACACAGAATTTATAAGTAAAAGATCAAAGGGTCACACAACCGATGAGGATGTATTAAACAAACCTAAGATGCTGTTAAATCTTTAATCAGTTAGATGGTTTTAATTGATTAATATGCATATGTAAATCCCCGATTTTCTTTCAAGTCACTGCCCTTCGAGAAATAAAAGTTTTATCAGTGTAAAGACGACATGACATTTTAGGTCAGACAATGCATGTTAGGTGTGAGGTCTTGGTTAGAATCAGTTTGTGCTCCGGCTTGGAGTCAGACTGGTTTTATTTCTAAAGTAGGAACTTACAAAACACCACATTGACTGACTGTCTATAAATTGCGTGCTTTTTGAACAAAACAGAATGTATCTGCAAATACAAATTCACCCCATAAATTCGTGTGTGTGTGTGTGTGTGTGTGAGTGTGTATGTGTGAGTGTGTATGTGTGTGTGTGTGTGTGTGTGTGTGTGTGTGTCTGTGTGTGGTTGGGTGTGCACATGTGTGCAAGGGGAAGGGGGGGAGAGAGAGAGAAAAAGAAAGAGAGAGAGCGTGCTTGTGCGTGAGCAAGAGAGAGAGAGAAAGAGTATGTGTGCATGAGGGGGAGAGGGTGCGTGTGCAAGAGTGTGTACGTGCTTGTGTGAGGGAGAGAGAGAACGATTGAGTGACTGAGCGAGCGTGGGAGACAGAGTGTGTGTGTGAGGGAGAGAGAGTGCGTGTGTGTCAGGGAGAAAGCAAGAGAGAGAGTATGAGTGAGTGAGTGTGAAAAAGACAGAAGGAATGTGTGTGTGTGTGTGTGTGTGTGTGTGTGTGTGTGAGAGAGAGAGAGAGAGAGAGTGAGTGTGTGTCACACATACGCACACATGTAAATGTATGGGGTGAACTTGTATTTGCAGGTACATTCTATTTTGTTCGAAAAGCACACCATTTATGGACAGTCCATCAATACGGCATTTTATAAATTCCTACTTTAGAAATAAAACCAGTCTGACTCCAAACTCAAACACAAACAGATTCTAAACTAGGCCTCACACCATCACGTACTGTCTGACCTAAAATGTCACCTCTTCTTTACACTGATAAAACCTTTAGTTTTCTCAGGACATTGACTTGAAAGAAATTCTGGGATTTGCATACTTATATTAATCAATTAAGACCTTCTAACTGATTGAAGATTTAATAACATCTTAGGGTTGTTTAATACATCCTCATCAGTTGTGTGACCCCTTGATCTTTTACTTACAAATTCTGCATCTGATGCCACATCTCTCACTAACACCTGAAGGAGGAGCGAGGCTCCAACGGCTTACGATTTCAAATAAACCTGTTGGACTATAACCTGGTGTTGTGTGATTTCTGACCTTGACTACCCCAGTCCAATACCAGCACTTCCACATCAATAAACAGAGCTTCCTGTTTATATCACTTTAAAGTTCTCCTGTGACTTCCTCTACCATTTTCTGTTTGTTTTGCTCTTACTTTGTTTAGGGTCAAATTTGCTTAATCTGAGTTTGTATGTGCGTTTATTCTATGACTCACTGTGATACGTCTAAAAGGTATTTTTCATCTCATCTACTAAAACATTGTTGAATATCTAATCCCAGATAAGATATTTATGCATATAGATCTTTATCCTATTGCTTTCATTGTTTCTTCACTTCATTTAATTCAGACTTTGTAGAATTCTACAATTTCTACCTTAACTAGCTCATGTAAACAGCTGGAGTTGGTGAAATTGTTTGCACGAAGCCTGTTTCTGTCCTGTAGGGATGCCATCGGTAGCTGAGTAAAGCAAGCATTGGCCTCTTGGAGGACATTAATCAGAACATTAATGCCTGTTTTGGTGCAGAAACTGGTGTTCACTGAATGTAAACAGGAGATGTCTGCCTTGGCTCAGTTGGTATAACTCTCGTCTCTGAATTGGAAGACTGTGGGTTCCGATCTCACCCAGAGCCCAAAAATTGAGGCCGTCATCTCAATGCAGCACTGAGGGAGTGCTGTCTTTCACATCGGATGTTAAACCAAAGTCCATGTGCCCATTTCAGGTCGCCATTGAAGATCCTGAGACACTATTCCAAAGAACAGCAGGGAAGCTATCCCCAGTCTCCTCAATCAACACCACAGAAAAGAAATTATTCAGTTCTGATCACATTGCTGCTCATGGGAGCTTACTGTGCGCAAGATGGCTGCCAGCTATTAAGTTACACCAGTGGCTACATGCCCACTAACTTACTTGTAATATTTAACTGGTTGTAATGCCCTTAGGTTACCTGAGGTCACAACAGATATGATAGAAATGCACAACTTTCCTTTTCTGGATGATCAGGCGGTATGATCTCACTGATACTCCTTCAAGGATACATGGGTAGGTGCTACCAAAATGGTAAGCTTAGCAAAGACTAGTAACATTAATGTAGAGCCATGAGGAGCAGTAACCGCAGGACGAAACCACCGTAAGGACTGACTCAGAGCCCCACTCAGCTCAATGTGGACACTTTGATTAGGTGGGAAAAATATTTACCTTGCTTAAAATAAGCAGAAATAAAACTGTAGCTCACAATGTAAGCTTTATCTGAGTGACTTTCAAATATAGCGTAGAGTGAAAGGAATATTCCAAGCAAGGTTCAAGGAAATGGCATCTGTGATAAGGTCTCAGGCTAAATAAAACATATGTTTCTTATTCTGGCTGCTTGATCTCCAATGTCTCTACTACGTGCCTGGATCATTGCCCTTTCCCTGCATTAATATCTGACAACATAGCTCTCCACAACAATGCAGCAGTGCTGGACTTAAACTACACAGCCTCAGTGCTGAACAATATTCCAAAGTAACACACTTCTCACCAACAGACACTCCCTTTACACTTTGCATTACCATGAAGCTTGTTACTGGGAAGAACATACTTGTTCAGAAAGAATTTAATTTCTCACAAATGCAGTCATTTGTTCAACATATATATAGTATTATTCGTGTACAGTCTTATTTTACCTTAATTTTTAAGCCAAACTGCGACACTTTTTTTGGATTAATACATTTTAAGACAAAGGTATGTTTCACTGATATTCACCTGGTTATTTTAAGTGAGCACCAAACACACCAAAGTATCTCATGTTCAGTTCTTTGGCCTATCTTTTCACTTGCATGCAGACATGCGAATTAGGAGCAGACATTGGCCACTTGAGCCAATTTCAAGATCGTAGCTGTTCTGTTTGCGCTTGTGCCGAACAGGAGCTATCTTGTAAAAAGTAACCCAAACCAGGGATCTTTAGGAGCGTGCAGGTGCAAGATGGAATCGGGGCCACTGCCCCTAGGTGCAGACTGGCTGAGTTGAGCACCAGCTATATTTTGTTTGAATGGTGGGCCATTCAACCCTCATCCTTTACAACTCCTCACCTCTTGCAATCCATTGTACAAACCCAACCATGCAACTCCTGCCAACTCACAAACCCACAACATCCCCAGGGTCCATTGACAGCGTCAACGACAGCATAATGCCAATTTATGACCCCACCACTGTCGTTCATCCTGTGTCCTCCATTACAACTTGCCCAAATATTCACATTTGACATACGTCATGAGCTATGACGAAGTTAACTAAAATATAATTCTAAACATCTACTACTGATGTCACTAAATTTGAAAAAGCCCCATTCATGAAAGCCCATTCAAAACATCCAAATCTCAAATATTTCATCTCCTAGCAAAACACGCAAACTTATTTTCAAAACCCCAATTCAAAGATAGCTATTTCCGATAAACCTCTTTGAGATGACAATCACTAAGGTTTTGGAGTAGATCTGTAGCTTGGGTTGTGGCTGCATGCGGAAGAACAAACAAGCTCGGCGAGCCAACCAACCTCAAGATGACAATCAAGTTATAATTCTACCACACTTCCCCAAACCCCATATTGTGATAATTTTAGGTAACCGTTCACTAATAACGGTAGCTCCCTAGGATTATGTAAACAAAAACTGAAACAACAAAAACAGGTTTCAAGTTCAAACAGCCCTTGGAAATTGGGTTACCCTCATGTGCCAGCTGCATTCAGCCGCTGTTCATCTTCCCAACCCCAGCAGAAATACAACCTGTCAGAAATAGTTGAGAGGTATCTGGATATGGGTCCTATTTCTCATTCTGGACCATCCATGGAGTCTCCTCAACAATGCAAAAATCTAGGTCTCAACTGATCTTAGCTGGCTTCCTGCAATTAGCCCAGCTCTCTATGTTTAAGAGAGTGAAAAATGCTCAAATGGCATTAGGGTCAGATTCAGCTCTGCTGTTCCAAGTGGACCAAAGTATCAAGCCCCAGTGGGGACAAGGGTTGTAACAAAGGTTTCAGTTCAATGTCATGGAGGGGAGGCACAGCAAATCATCTCCACCTTGGCAGCCAGGGGTTTCTCCTAGTGCCACAAGAAAAGTCAAAAAAATGAAATGATTCACCTCTCCGTCTCTTGCGGCCCCAACTACACTTCCTTATAGCTTGGTATCAGGCCAATGAGTTTTGTACACTGTCCTCTGGGTATAACACAAATCCAGCACCAATAACAGAACTGAAATTGGACCTGCATATTTCGAATGCATATCTCCATCAGTGACTCGGAACAGTACTTTAAAATCAGAACTTGCAAGATTGGAGTGGAACTCAGATGGATAAGTTACACAATGACGTTAACTGCTCACATACACTTTTACAGGTGCAAGATGGAGTCAGGGCCACTGCCCCTGGGTGCAGACTGGCTGAGTTGAGCACCAGCTATATTTGGTTTGAATGGTGGGCCCCTCCAACCCTCATCCTTTACAATTCCTCACCTCTTGCAATCTATTGTCCAAACCCAACCCATGCAACTCCTGCCAACTCACACCCCCACAACATCCCCATGGTCCTCAAGTGGGCAGGGTAGAAACTGCCCTTCAACAAGCCAAACTGCACGTGAACAGTGGTTCCTTAACAAAAGTTTCGCCAATACCTATGTATCCTAGCCGGAAATAAACACTCCAAGAAAAGGGGAGAAAAGCAGCAGGCAGACAAGGAAGCGAAAGAAGAAATAAAACAATCAGCTTTAAGAACTCCTGCTCTTCAGGGTGAATGCCAATTATATTTTACAAACAAAGTGTCACTTGGGACACTGCTTGCTTTCAGCTTGAGCTCCTGCTAAGCAGGGGAAATGAACATCTCTGTGACCATGGCATGCTGTTGAAATAGAATCCACTCTTGGCAGATATTTCTCAACTTAAAAATGTCCTACGGAAAGATTTGTAGGGAAAGGCTGATTGGACAGACAAAGGGGAGTCATCTGTGTAAATTGATCAAAAATAAAATTAAATGATTAATTGGAAAACAAAGCTTGCAATATTCTTCCTAATTCCCTCTATCACTGAAGATGCATTCATGCTACACGGTCACCAAGACCTTTTTGTCAAAGCCTCATCTCTTACAGCAGTAGCTCCAGGCATCTCTTGTTCTTGTTTTTTTTCAATAAAATGTTTTAGTGCACATAAGATTAAGGAGCACTCTTATTGTTAAAAATGCCACTGCCAGATTAGGAGTAGCTCTAGTCCCTGTTTCTTACTTTCTTTAATCTGAAGTGTGCACTTGAAATGAAGCGTTTTTTTAAAAATTATTTCTATGTTGTACTTTTCTCTCACCATCCCCCTCTTGGAGTATCACAGAAGTGCACAGGAACAGTACACCTGGATCACGGTCTGAACTTGATCACCAAGAATGAAGAGTAAGCCTGGAAAATGAAAGCAGAATGAGAGAAGAAAAGGACCTTGTGTCTGGGATTGAGGGCTTGAATAAGGAAGGCACTGTGGATAGGTGGCATAAAAAGAATGGAAGGATGAAATGAAGAGGGGAAATTGAGAAAAGAGGTGGTTCACAAATTGTTTTGACCCCTGGCCTCATTCTTCAACCAACCAATAGATGCTCAAACTTCCCATTTCATTTGCCAAATAAAGATCCCAAACTTGGTTTTATGCAAATCCTCAAATTATTCAATATTTTAATTTAAATCAAAGAAATAAAATATATTGTATGAAATAAATTCTCATAGTTTCCTCACCCCACCTCCCCCACCAAAGCAGACAGAAGTCTGCAGGCAATCTTCCAAATCACTCCAACTGTAGTGTCCCATTCTCAATTCTGCACAACACACGATACACAGTTAATATTCACCTACTCTTCTGTAGCACATGAACCTTTTCTGATAATATGACATTTCGTATCAAACAAGTGAATTCATTTAGTGCCTGTACAACAAGCATTAACGTTTACATATCGTCCCTTTCCTCTACACACATGTTCTGAGGAAGGGTCACCGGACCCGAAACGTTAACTCTGTTTTTCCCTCCACAGATGCTGCCAGACCTGCTGAGCTTTTCCAGCAACTTTGTTTGTGTTCCTGATTCACAGCATCCACAGTTCTTTCGGTTTTTCCCTTTCCTCTAATTGCCTTAACAGCAATTCAACCCATTGAAAACAATCCTTTCAACATATCAAAAACATGCCAGTTAATGGTCCAGAGGGACAATTTCTCATTTGATAAACATTAAAGGCACTACTCGAGGGGTTTAGTCATTTAGTGTGACTTTTTTGTACAGAAGACATTACCCAAAGTTTGAGTTTATAGACAGAAAATGAAAGAAATGCATCTCAGAATTTTAAATATGGCTCACATCCAAAGCCATCCAGACTCCAAACTTCCCTGGGTTTAAAACTGTCCCTGAATGCACAACTGACCCATTTCTATCTCATGTGTTCAAGATTTAGCAGGCTTCCTACGTGAGACAAATTTGAGAGTGTATCTGTTGTCTCTGAGTATATCTGCGCACATCTGTTGAACTGACTGCAATCCTGTTTCTGAATAAAATTGCTTCCTGAAGAGTAAAGCCTAATCCTGAATCAAAATGTGAGGCCATTATACATGATTAATGTTATTTGTTTAATAGGAACAAACAGATAAAGTGAACATTTACTTTGCCAGACCTGTAACATATGTGTAACAGATAGGCAAATATAGACATCACAAATACTGTCTACTGAGCAAAAAAAACCGATAATATTATTTTAATTACACAATGATAATTTTGCCTGCACATAGCTGACAAGCTGAAGTGCCTAGTGAAGGAAAAAAAACTTGCTCGATTGCAGCTATAAGTGCTGATAGCTGTTTTGACTGCCAATACACATTACGGTTGTAATGATGTTTCCTTAGTGTCAAGCCAGAAGTTGGACGGAGCACCTCAGGTCATGAATGAATTGCAGTGACAACAAGCAAAAACTGTTACAGCATTTATTAGCCTGAGTGTACAACTACTGCAGAGTGGCTCCGAGCCACACAGAAAATGATGGCATAAACGCTACAAAGCGGAAATTAAGAACCAACGGGGTGGAAAAGAAGCTAAAGGGCCTACTGTAAATTAGAGCAATATCATACTTGGGGCCAGGAAATTCCAGCAGGAGTGGAATTCAGAAATTCCCTATTCAATTGTAGCCTTCAGACCAAACTAAGCTGTTCACATAATGAGTAGGCAGAGACAAGCTCGTACAAGAGCTACAACAGTGGCTCGCGGTGGATCAAGCCTCAGAAGAAAGGCTGCAGAATTAGTCACAATAAAGCCAGAAAGATAGTGCTTAGCAATTACTGGCAACCATGAGTGAAGGGAGAAAGGTCAGTGGAAAGTTAAACAGTTATTCAGGCATGGCAGTGCTTGCTGAGGATCCCAAGGAGCATCCTTGGGGAAGAGTCAACTAGCCGAGACAACTGGAAAGGATGTTCACTAAAAACAGCTTCAAAGAGACAATGTGACTCACGCAATTTATAAATGATAGATGCAGGCTCTGCAACCCATTACAATTGATTAGTTCAGTCATGGGAAACCTCCTGATATTCCAGTCTCCATCAAAAAGAGATCATCTGGTTACTCACACATTTGCTGTAGGTTTGGACTAATATGGCAATTCATTTCAAGCAAAAAGTAATCTACACTACAACAATAAATACATTTTTTGCACTAACTTAGTTGTAAAGTGCTTCCAGACAACACTATAAATTATAAATTCATTACTGTTTCTTGGCTTGGATTGCTGCAGCATATGTAGAGATCAGTAAACCATGTGTCACAAAGAATCTTCAGGAATTACATATCTACAGGGCACCCGGACCAGATGGTATACATTTCAGATTCTGTTCAGAAATGAGCAAGGAAATAGAGCAAAGTTAGGTTAAAATTAATACAGATAATCAGAGGGATCAAAAATATAATCCAGTATTGAAAAAGGTGCCATTAAGTCAAATAGTCATTGAGCATTTTTTTTTATAGCAATATGAACTCCATTTGTTTAGGAAACAGAGTCAAGCATGGTTTTAAAAGCCTTCACATCTTCTACATCTACATTCTTTTATGGTCCCAGCTAATGCTATCACCAGACAACCCTCAAACTGAAATCTGGCTCCACAGATCAGGTTTTATTCTTCTTATTTAACAAGGTGGTCTTCCACTGAAACATCTGCAATGCTGCAGATTTGTTTTGACAATAAAACAGAAGGAGATGTTGAAAATACAACATAATAAACCAAGCTATTTAAATTTGAAAGCATTTGAAACACATGGTAAAATACAATCACATCAATCCCAACACCGTCATGTGACAGTACTCAAATACCACGGAGAGTTTCTCTCTCTGTCATGTCCATCTGTTTGACTTAACGGTTTCTATCAATTCCCAGCCTGGACAGTCTGGTAATCTCTTTCATCAGTAATCATGCAACTGAGATTAGACTTTCCCAGCTCTAAATAACCCCCCTCCAATCAAATACTTCAGGTCTAGAACTTACAAAGTAGAATCCTTGCACTGTGGAAGGCTATTTCCTAACTATCTGAATCATTTCCTTTTGCCAGGAGGAACTGTTACATACATGTGACTTCCAATAGGACGCCTATGAACTGTCCACCAAAAGCTTTCCACGTGATGGGCTTTACCACTAAACAAAATAAAAAACAATTTTGGATTTTTCTAACTCAAACTTAACTGATGCTCTTCAAAGTATAGTTTGTCTGTTTGTAAAATTTTCCCAACACATGTTCCTATGAGGCCCCTAAGGGACTCTCTCTCTTTCATTATCTGATTTAAAGAAAATCATGGCTCCAGAAATACTGACAAAGTAATCAGTAAACCCCCTCATACACAGCACAAAAGGAGATATGATAGTCTATTATAAAGGATATAATAGCAGAGCATTTAGAAATGCATAATAAAATCAAGCAGAGTCTGCATGAAAGGGAAATCATGCCTAACAGCTCTTTAGGAGGTAACAAGCAAAATAAATAAAGGGGAACCAATAGATGGAATATATTTGTCTTTTTAAAAAAGGCATTAGACAAAATACAGTACATACGGTTACTTTACAAGGTACATGGTGGCACATGGCATAGCAGACAGTAACATTAACATGGATTTGGCTAACTGTTAGAAAACTGAATTGGGATAAGGGAGGTATTTTCAGAAAAGCAACCTTTTTTTTCTTTATTCTTTCATGGGATGAGGGCGTCGCTGGCCAGGCAGCATTTATTGCCCATCCCTAAGTGCCCAGAGGGCAGTTAAGAGTCAACCATGGTGGGTCTGGAGTCACATGTAGGCCAGACCAGGTAAAGATGGCAGTTTCATTCCCTAAAGGACATTACTGAACCAGATGGGCTTTTCCTGACAATCAACAATGGATTCACAGTCATCATTAGATTCTTAATTCCAGATATTTTTATTGAATTCAAATTCCACTATCTGACATGGCGAGATTTGAACCTGCGTCCCTGGAATGTTATCTAGGTCTCTGGATTAACAGTCCCGCAACAATACCATTAGGCCATCGCCTCCCCACAACTACAGGGATTTGTGTTGGGGTCACAATTATTTATAAGATAGAATTGGATAAGGAAGGTTCTTTTTCTCTGAGGGTAGTGAATCCATGGAATTTTTTTTTAAACTAAAGGCAGTTGGCAAGGTTGGGTTATTAAGTATATCCAAGACTGTGATGGACGGATTTTTTTAATCAGTAAGGTAATCAAGGACTTTGGAGAAAAGGCAAGAAAGTGGAGTTGACGTTCATCAGATCAGCCATGATCTCACTGAATGGCAGAGCAGACTCAATGTGCTAAGTGGCCTACTTCTGCTCTTACGTCTTATGGTCAGATGATTGAAAAGTTGGTCAAAAGGCTTTAGGAGTATTTAAAAGGAGGAGGGTGAAAAATACAGAGGCAGAGAGGTTTAGGGAGGGATTAAGGTCTACAGAGCTTAAAATTTGGCTCCGAATGGGTAGAACAAGAGGCCAAAATTGGAGGTCTATCGACAGCACAAAGATATCTCTTTTGCAGAGATGCAAAGGGATGTCCTGGCAGGATTTGGAAGCAGGAATCAGGATATTAAAACTGATTTGTAGTTGGACTGATTACGAGTATAAATCAGCAAATAGCTGCAAAAAGTAAGAAATTAAATAGAGGGAAGAAAAGAGAGTTTGAATCACCCTGAAATATGTGAACGCTTTATAATTATATTCGCATCCCTCCATATTTGAAGTCACCGTATCATCTTTCACCCCAACCCAGTCAAGTACAACGATCACACCAATCAAAATCACGAGGCATGGGGCAGTGATGGCTGGGTACAGAAAGCAACCACTCAGAAGAAGAAAGATATTGGGAAGTGTAGAGAATGTACAACACTTACAAAGGTGGATATGGAAGAGAACACGGGCTGTCCTGACCTGCAATACTAGTTTATCAATAGCAACAAACAAGAACATTGCTGAGCTACATACTGAGGGTGTCCAGCCTCAAGTTGGTGAAGGGGTTCCGTGGAACACGGCAAGGTTTTATGGATAAAAGAAAGAAACGGTTTAGGTGCAGCAGATGAAGTTGAACTTTGAGTCTCACTGTCCCCAAGATTCTTCGGGGCCAAGTTGCTGGTGGCACCTAAAAAGAATGTCTTTGTAACGGCCTCAGGAATGGAGTTGTCATGAGAATCTACAAGCTTGGCTTTCAGTTACGGTGCACTTTAACCCTACTTTTGGTTAGACAACATACAAAGTATTTATATGCAGAGTCAATGCAAGAGTAAAATGGTAAAGTTGATTTCACATTCCCTGATATCTTGAAGCATTAGCAAGTATGGAGTATGGAGTATGGAACCTGGGCTTACCCTCTAGACATTGCAGCAGAAACTATTGAAAACAATATGGTGTCAATATTGTAAGGAGGCAGTTGGCAGTGATGGCACAAAGAATGGGAAGTTCAACAATCAGGACGAGGGAACAAAGGGAGAATCTATTGATCTGGACAAGATGTACAAGAAAAATTTAAAAACAACAGAGGGGTGACCTAGGGGAGCAGCTATAGAATAAGGAGGGGGGTAGAAGCCTGATAAAAGATGTACAAGGATTTCCACAGAAGATCAATATCTGATGCTGCAAGAGAAATGAGTTGCTAAGCTCACAAACCTAACACAAATTTCAATAACAAATGATTTACTAAATGCAAATCATACTCTGAATGGGTGGAGTAATTTTGGTTGACAGTTTCTAAAACTTAGTTAAGCAATTAACTCCCAAAAGCAGTTTCAGCATGTATTAGAACTGAATCACATTGCCCTATACCCACTCACAAGATGTTATAACCTGTTCACCTAACAATGGGACTCCCTTATGACGGTGAATTGGATATTCATAACTTTTGCAAAAGTATTTTTCAACTTGTCCAATAGCTGACCAAGTTAATACTAGAAGAGTTGAGGCTGGGTCTGGGCTATTAAGCTACTTTATTCCACATAACATCAATGCTCAGCGCAATCCTAATCAGGTTCAGTTCAGTTGATAGAATTCTCTTTTCTACGTTTATAGTCACTTTGTTCCTGACTCATTACAATCAGAAAGTGATAAAAAAAATGTCTAACACAATGGGATGAGCTGTCCATTAAATTCAAGGACAAACTAATCAGTTGGTTTTTATTTGCGGTTTATGAAAAACTGCAAAGCTAGCTGATCAGCATCTTAACTATGTGTGGTTTCAGATAGCTTTAGTTTAACTTGCAGGCGTCCCTGTAAAAGACATGTTATAAAAGCAGAACATTTACAGTCATCTTTCTCTTCAGATCTTTTGTCTAGAAAAAAATAGTCAAAAGATTCTGCTCTTTTGAGAATTAGCCAATACAGATAAATCATTTAGATTTACTGAAGATACATGACAGACCGCTATTAAAATTATTGTGAAATGCATACAACCATGGATTAGAATCCTAGATGACAAGGTGTGGAGCTGGATGAACACAGCAGGCCAAGCAGCATTTAGGAGCAGGAAAACTTGACGTTTCGGGCCTAGACCCTTCATCAGAAATGGGGGAGGGGAAGAGGGTTCTGAAATAAATAGGGAGAGAGGGGGAGGCGGATAGAAGATGGATAGAGGAGAGGATAGGCGGAGAGGAGGCAGATAAGTCAAAGAGGTGGGGATGGAGCCAGTAAAGGCGAGTGTAGGTGGGGGGGTAGGGAGGAGATAGGTCAGTCCAGGGAGGACGGACAGGTCAAGGGGGCGGGATGAGGTTAGTAGATAGGAGATGGGGGTGCGGCTTGAGGTGGGAGGAGGGGATAGGTGAGAGGAAGAACAGGTTAGGGAGGCGGGGACGAGCTGGGCTGGTTTTGGGATGCGGTTGGGGGAGGGGAGATTTTGAAGCTTGTGAAATCCACATTGATACCATTGGGCTGCAGGGTTCCCAGGCTGAATATGATTTGCTGTTCCTGCAGCCTTCGGGTGGTGTCATTGTGGCATTGCAGGAGGCCCAGGATGGACATGTCGTCCGAGGAATGGGAGGGGGAGTTGAAATAGTTCGCGACTGGGAGGTGCAGTTGTTTGTTGTGAACTGAGTGCAGGTGTTCTGCAAAGCGGTCCCCAAGCCTCCGCTTGGTTTCCCCGATGTAGAGGAGGCCACAACGGGTACAGCGGATGCAGTATACCACATTGGCAGATGTGCAGGTGAACATCTGCTTGATGTGGAAAGTCTTCTTGGGGCCTGGGATTGGGGTGAGGGAGGTGGTGTGGGGGCAGGTGTAGCACTTCCTGCGGTTGCAGGGAAAAGTGCCGGGTGTGGTGGGGCTGGAGGGGAGTGTGGAGCAGACAAGGGAGTCACGGAGAGCTTTGTCCCCCCGGAAAGCAGACAAGGGTGTGGAGGGAAAAATGTCTTTGGTGGTGGGGTTTGATTGCAGATGGCGGAAGTGTCGGAGAATGATGCGTTGGATCCGGAGGTTGGTGGGGTGGTACGTGAGGACGAGGGGGATTCTTTTTTGGTTGTTATTGCGGGGATGGGGTGTGAGGGATGAGTTGCGGGAAATGCGGGAGACACAGT
>JAHRHZ010000048.1:13529568-13544100 GCA_024137785.1 Ginglymostoma cirratum | reverse complement strand
CTCCAGCATCTGCAGTACCTTTTATCTCTAAGAAATTAACAGCATGTGTAGTCAGAGCGGATAGATCAGTAAGTCAAAGAGGCCTGAGAATCAACTGAAATTGGACCTTATCGATCTTGGGACACCTATCAAGTTTTGGCCAGCTCACTCTTCAGACTGGGTTCAGAGGGCCTGGGTTTGGGGGTCACTGAGAGGGACTGTGACAGTGAGTAAATGGGCTGTATCCAGCAGGTAGTGATCCACAATATTAATGATTTCTGACCAGACTGCTTCATTGAATCAGCCATGACTTAGTTGGTTGTACTCTCGCCTCTCAGACACAAGGTTCAGGCCTCAGTTGAGCACAAAAATCAGGCTGACAAGCCAGGACAGCCAGAGGGAGTGCTACACTGTCAGGGGTGCCACTTTTCAAAGGGAAGCGTTGAATCAAGGCCCCATGCCGGCTGGCTGGATGCCAAAGTTCCCAGGGCACTAATTTGAGACTGGAGTTATTCTCAGTGGCCTGTGCCACACTGATGTCTTGATGACAACACAAAGAGATTATCAGGTCATTATCACATCACTGTTTGTGGGAGCTTGCTGTGTACAAATTGCTACATTTCCCACATCACAGGGATCACACCTCTAAAGTATTTCATTGGCTGTAAAAGTGCTTTGACATAGTTGGTGGTCATGAAAAGCACAATATAAATGCAAAGCTTTTTGGTGTTAATAGTTTGAAAGAACAGTTGGATTTTACAACTTGAATTAAAAATTTTGCTCATATGCAGTGGGGGCAAAGGTCACTTTAATAAAGGCCCTGGGGATTTTGGCCATGGCTTGGCTGCTCATACAGATTGGACATACAGCACATTGTAAATAGCATCAGAAAACACAGCCACGCAACAGAGGGGACAGAAAAACACAAAACAGATCGTTTAGCTGCACTGTAAGGAGATATGATCCAAATAGTTTTAAAAAGATTACATGGACCCATATAAAAATATCTTGAACTATTACACACAGGACACTTTGCTGAGGAAAAAGCAGTGGGTACATTAGCAATAGCATTGTTCCTGCAAGGAGCAGGGAGCTAGCATGAGCCATACTCCAGAGAACATGCACAGATAGGACACATGGCCCAGTTTGTGACTGGGACAAGACAATCACATTTTTAAAACTCAGAGAGAGAGAATTTGACTAGCCTGAGAAGCAACAAGCCACTGTTACCCCTCTCTGTCTTTGCAACTCCTCTCAGCAAAGTGTGCAAGCTGAAAACCGACTAAAAGTCATCTTTACTGCCAGGGAGAACATAGAACAGTACAGCAGAAGAATGGCCCCTTCAGCTCACAATGTTGTGCCCAACATGAGGACAAATTACACTAATCCCTTCTGCCTACCTTTAGGCTACATCCCTCCATTCCTTGCATACTCATGTGCTTATCTAAAACTCCCTTAAACACACTTATCATATCTACCTCAACCCACCAGCCCTGGTGGCAAGGTCCAGACTCGCACCACTCTCTGTGTAAAAAAAACTTGCCCCTCACATCTCCTTTGAACTTTCCCCCTCTCAACTTAAATGCATGCTCCCTAGTATTAGGGGGAGGGTTTGTGAAGTGGATTTATTTGGAAAATGCCTGAAGCAAAAGAAATTCAGCTAGCTACATCCCGTAGCTAGAGGCTTGATTATGCAGAATCAGAAGACTATTTGGGACAAGGTGTGGCCTATCCTTTTTATCATTACAATTACTTGACCAAGGTACTTTATAATCAACAGTCTGCAGCATTTTCATTTCCTTGCTATTCTTCAGACACATGACCAGTTTGTTTCTTAAAAGGGTAAATATATCTATTTGCATAATCCAAACCATGCACCAATAATTTTTGCATCCTTCAGTAAGTCTATTTTTGGTTATTTGGTGTTGACAAAGAAACCTGGCTGATTTGATCTTAATGTTGAAGCTGACAGTTTAAGACCTATGAAACTCCCTTTCTTTTCACTCAGGAAATCTTTGGGAATTTGTTCCTGCATTTTGATCTTGATAACTACATTTTAATTGATGTGCGACAACTGCATGTCAAAAAAAAGATTAAAAATACTTGTTGCCACAGACGAAGAGGGAATTAAAAGGCAAACCAATTCCCCTCCTCACCAGTTTGTAACCAAACCTCTCCAAAATCTTTCAATGGGTCTTATTGCTCAATAATCCAATCGAGGCCAAACCAGAGATTCACAACATTAGTGCATTTGTACTCTATGCCTCCTGAAAGGTCGCTCTCTCATTTTTAGATTAAACTCTCTTGTCCTGGACCCACAGAAATTGTTATCTCTTTCTAACCTTTCTACTCCCTAAACTTCAATCAACCCTTGGAGTTCAGATGTAATTCTGGTAAATCTACACTGCGTGCCACCCAAGATAATAAGTCCTTCTTAAAGTGAGGTACCCAGACCTACTCACAATACTCTGGGTGTGCTCTACCAGCATTTTGTTTAGCTGAAGCAAAGCTTTTGACCTTTGTTTTCTATTTCTCCAGAATATGAAGGCCAATGTTCTAATACTATTTCTGATTTTCATTCTCTACCTTTCCATAATTCTCTAATGATTAATGTACATGAACCCCTAATTCTCTTTCCAAGTCCACTGTTTCTAGCTTTTAACCTTATTCTATCCTTTTTAGGTCCAACATGTAAGATCTCATATTTCCTTACAATGAAATCTATTTGCCACAGGTGTGCCCACTCATTTTACTACTATTTTTGTCATTTTATGTATCCACACACACTGCATACCTAACTTTGTGCTTTTGGCAAATTTGGGTGTATATGGCTTTTTATACTATCATCAGAGTTGTTCAAGGTGCTGAGTATTTGAGGTGCCAATACAGATGCTTGTGGGGCACTGCCAGACACATCTACCATTTAGAGTGTCTGTCTTGGGGCAGCACGGTGGCTCAGTGGTTAGCGCTGCTTCCTCACAGCGCCAGGGACCCAGGTTCCATTCCACCCTTGGGGGACTGTCTGCGTGGAGTTTGCAAATTCTCCCTGTGTCTGCATGGGTTTCCTTCAGGTGCTCCGGTTTCCTTGCACAGCCCACAGACGTGCAGGTTAGGTAGATTGGCCATGTTAAGTCACCCATAGTGTTCAAGGGCGCACAGACTAGGTGCATTTACATTGCGACTAGCAGGGTTAAGAGGATGGGGTGGGTCTCAGTGGAATGGTCTTTGGAGGATCTACGCAATCCTGATGGGCTGAATGGCCTGCTTCCACACTGTGGCGATCCTATAATTATCCATGCCTTCTGACCCTTCTCCTACCAAGGTCAGTAAGTGCTTCAATTCTATAAGCTTTAACTTCAGTCAGCTGTCTCTTACAAATGCTTTCTAGAAGTCTATACAAATAACAGCCACAGATGATTCCTGTCACTCCCTTAATCTTCAATGAATCTTGAGTTCATGTCAACACTCACATTTGGCAACGATTTTGAACAGAAATTCAAAAGTGTTGCAATTTGAACCTGGATGCTAATTGTACCGAAGGTGGAATCTCTTGGTCAAGATTTGCTTTTTATGCTGAGTGCAATCTAGGCCTCGTCACTCCCGTTGTTACAACACTGTGCCCAGGAACTCAGGCAAGGTCTCTAACTTAGTCTGGGCAATCAATGTTTCAGTTCTGATATAACTAACCACAAGTCCATTTCATCTTCATGATTCCCACCGAGAGTTTAACCTTACTGCCAATTTAACAAATATAAAGAGACTGCGGGAAGAAAGAAAATCTACTGAAATAAACAGTTCTCAGAAGAGTCTCACCCACCTCATACATTTGCTTGTCCCTCTCTTTCAGATAAAAATTGACCTGATGGAGATTTTGAACGTTTGAATCCTTCCTTTCATCATTGGAAGTCTACCAAACATTGAAGTGACATAAGTAACAAAAAGGTTTTGCAACTGAACCTCAAAGGGGTAAGAATTAAAGAGTAGGAAGAAATTATTTGTTCCATGGAGTGAGATCTCGTGGCTTTTGCATCAATTTAGTGGGCTCAGCCACTGGACAGAGTTTTAACAACTTTAAAAACAACTGAATGTCACATGACATTGCAGAGTTCATTTCACATTTCATCAAGAGGTGTAGGGCCAACATTTCAGAATTACAATTTAAGAATCACAAATGAGTGAAGGTGGGAAACACCTTTGATTAGTTCAACTCCTGCTCTGACTCTTTGAGTGGTTTTCAAACAGAGGCAACACAAGTGACTCCAGCTGGAAAACCCCCCACATACACTGCCTTTATTGCGCAAGGTCCACCAAACAAAGCATCTCTCAAACACTGGACAGTAGCAGTCCCTCTCCCAGGATCAGGCACCACCCCACCCCCAGGAGTGGAAATCAAGGACCCTCGAAGCTGCCAGCTAATCAGCGGCTGAGCGCTGTGCATTGCTCAGTAGCACCACCAAAGGAGTGGTGACAACAGCCAGTAATGCATCCACCTGAGGCCTAGGATCAGCGAAGGGCCTAGACCACAGGTGAGTGATGGCAAGATGCATGTCCCGGGCTGGGATCACAAAAGAATGGAGAAGACTGCTGCTCTCAGCAGCATCCCTCTGAGGATAGTTTCCTTAATTAGTCACTGCGTGCCTTGGAATGAGGTACAAACACCCGAACACCCTTTGGGCAGGATCTCAAGCAACAGTGACAGGATTTACTTTTCAAGCTTCTCACTGAGCAAGTCCCTCGACCACCTCTTTGGTGAGTACCTGATGCAACAGATTGAGGCCCTTCAGTCAGGCATTAATGACCAGTTTTATGGGTTGAATTGTCTGCAGGACAGGGAAGCCATCCCTGGGCATACTCCCGAGATGCTGAAACAGGAAGGCAGCAGGTCACCTGTTTGCCACCTGCCTGCCTGACTAAATGCGACCCAGCAGCAAACTTCCCTCAGGAGAAGGCATTAAATCATGCCCTTTGAAAGCTTCAAACTCTGCGCTAAGCCATTGCTAGAACTGGAGAAGCCAAGTGAGCAAGAACCTTGATCCCAAAATGATTACTATCCTTAGAAGATTGTGCAAAGAAGGAAGCTAAACTAATTGCTCATTCAAAAAGCTTTCCACGGGGGGATGAAGCCATTGTTTCATACCTTGGTGCTCTTCAGCAGAGCTGTATATTTTTTGATGTGATCAAGAAAATTCTAATTTAAAAATATTGTACTAACTCAGCATTTTGGTCATGGCAATCCCATGTAAAGAAAGCTTTAGTTTTTATTTCAAACTTTTGAGAAGCATTAGAGCTCAATGATGTGCGATTTTCGTCTGTTACAAAATGAGTTAAATATAAAGCACTATATCACCCATTTGGTAACGCTGCTATCAAGTACTTACTGCAGAACAGCAGGTACCTGGGCTGCAGTCTTGGGAACTATTCTCGAGTTATAGAGTCATTAGGATGTACAGCACAGAAACAGATCCTTCAGTCCAACTCATCCATGCCAACCAGACATCATAAATTAATCTAGTCCTATTTGCCAGCATTTGGCCCATAGCCATCTAAACCCTTCCTAATCATGTACCCATCCCGATGCCTTTAAATGTTGTAATTGTACCAGCCTCCACCACTTCCTCTGGCAGCTCATTCCATACAGGCACCACCCTGTGCATGAAAATGTTGTTCCTTAAGTCCTTTAAGTCTTTCTCCTCTCACTTTAAACTTATGGCCTCTAGTCTTGGACTCCCTCACCCAGGGGAAAAGACCTTGGCTATTCACCCTATCCATGCCCCTCATGATTTTATAAGATCTGTATTCTGTTCTATATTCTGTAAGATCACCCACCCCAGTTTCCGGTGCTCCAGGGAAAATAGCCCCCTCGTCTATCTACCGTCTCCTTATAGGACAAACCCTCCAACTCTGGCAACATCCTTGTAAATCTTTTCTAAACCCTTTCAAGTTTCACAACATCTTTCCTATAGCAGGGAGTCCAGAACTGAACGCAGTATTCCAAAAGTGGCCCAATCAATGTCCTGTAACATGACCTCCCAACTCTTTATACTCAATGCACTGACCAATAAAGGCAAGGATACCAAACTCCTTCTTCACTATCCTATCTACCTGTACTTCACTGTCAAGGAACTATGAACTTGCACTCTACGGTCTCTTTGTTCAGCAAAACTCCCCAGGACCTTACCATTAAGTGCATAAATCTTGCCCTGATTTGCCTTTCCAAAATGCAGCACCTCACATTTATCTGAATTAAACTCCACCTGCCACTCCTTGGACCACTGGCCCATCTGATCAAGATCCCATTGTATTCTGAGGTAACCTTCTTCCCTGTCCACTACACCTCCAATTTTGGTGTCATCTGCAAACTTACTAACCATACCTCCTACGTTCACATCCAAATTATTTATATAAATGACAAAAAACAGTGGACCCAGCACCGATCCTTGCGGCACACACTGGTCATAGGCCTCCAGTCCGAAAAGCAACTCTCCACCACCACCCTCTGTCTTTTACCTTCAAACCAGTTCTGTATCCAAATGGCCAGTTCTCCCTGTATTCCATGTGATCTAACCTTGATAACCAGTCTATCAGAGGAACCTTGTTGAATGCCTTACTAAAGTCCATATAGATCATGTCCACTGCTCTGCCCTCACCAATCCTTTTTGTTACTTCTTCAAAAAACTCAATCAAGTTAGTGAGACATGATTTTCCACACACAAAGCCATGCTGACTATCCCTAATCAGTCCTTGCCTTTTCAAATACATGTAAATCATGTCCCAGTTGGGGGCTGTACAGGTGCTGAAGCCTGCACAAAGTAAGTGGTAGGAACTCCACCTGCAGACTTCAAATGACTGTGGTATTTTTGAAACAGGAAAATTTATGCAAGGGTTGCTAAATACCTTTCTACCAGCACGAGAAATTTAGGAGCATACTATCAGTTCACTGCGTGTGCACAGAGCTGATGGAATGGGATCGCAGTTTCTGACGTCACCACGAAGGTACACTCTTTGTATGAATTTTGCAACATGCTACAGAACAAGTGCACTGTTCCAACGAAAGACAATGCTGGAATAATACCAAAATGTGAAATACAACTAGAATGTTAACTGTCCTGGAAAATCTGTTATATACACTTCAATAATACAGCGCATTGTGGCATTCCATGTGTCCGCAGCAATTTGTCTTTGTGGGTGGGGCATACGGTCATATAACAGACAAACTCTGGGCTATAACTTTGACTTATGGAGCCATAGATTTTGACAAGGCGGTCATAGGAATCTGATCAGTTTGACTGTCTTATTATTGCTGGTGCATGGCACACAGTGAGCTAAAGCTGCCACGTATTTAATCCAAACAGATAGTCAAAGAAATAATCTAATTGAGGTATCTAAGATCAAAAAGGGGATTGACAAAGTAGATGCAGAGTGGACGTTTCCACATGTGCAGGAGCAATCTAGAACATGAGGTCACAGCTTTAGGAAAACGAGTAGCAGATTTAAAACAGAGGTGAGGAGAAATTACTTCTCTCATAGAGCCATGAATCTGTGGAATTCGCTACCCCAGAGTCTGGTGGATGCTGAGATGCTGACTAAATTTAAGGAGGAGGTATGCTGATCTTTAATTAGTAATGGGTTGAAGGGTTATGAGGAGCGGGCAAGGAAGTGGAGTTGAGGATGAGATGAGATCAACCATTATCGTATCAAGCAGCTGAATTGCTTGTCCCTTCTCTTAGTTATGTTCTTACGTATTTGAATTTTATTCTAACATCTGAGGAAATAAGTGAAAAGACAAACAAAAACAAAAGACAAGACAGGCCAGATAGGAAGAAATAATTGCCTTAGCAGTTAAAAATATCAACTCTACATTTTAAACAGGGAGGTCAAGTACCTGCCTATAAGTTCATATACGGTTGCTCATAAAAAAAACGTTTGGGCAAGGACTCTTACTTAATCACATCCTGAAAAATCTCTTGAGATACAAATATAACTGTCTAAAATTTGTACTTTCAAGTCCGACCATGGCAACATCTAGAAGTGAATTTTACTGAACATGCTTGTTCCAAAGACATTTAAACCATTGGATTGTCCTAAAAGCCTAACTCACTCACTAATGCCCTTCATGCTTTACAGCCAGTCTCCCATCCCATTCGATCCAGTACGGTCTACATGTAATTCCTGTCCTACAGCATGTGACTGAATCTTAGTTATATCAAGGAATGGCCAATTGATGCTGCCTTACTGGTGCTGCCCAAACCCCACAGGGACAAAGGAACAAAAAAAATTCAGTCTGCTTTTTTTATTCCAGTTACGACGAGTGCAGGGCCAACTAAATTTTTTTTTAAACTAGGCATCTAAACCTTTTAATTGGTTGCCTAATAATAATTACGGGCATTTCCGTATAGTGCATTTGTTGAAAGGTCTCAAAGTACTTTGAACAATCATTTCAATGGCATTGATTAAACAGGGAATGTTGGCCAGGATAGCTCTGTGCTTTTGTTCAGACAGTATCAAGTAACGATGTCAAATATATTTGACAAAGACAATGCAGCACTCCCTCAGCATTACAGATAAGCTGCAGTCTAGATGTTGTTCTCAAGTCCTGTCATGAGGCATGAGACCATGAATTTCTGATCCTACTTAATATTCAAACAATGAATGATTAATGATTATTAGTAAGTGTCAACATGACAGAAGATATCTCCGGACTACACAGTCCAGGTTCATGATCAACATTCCCTCTGTGCCGTTGCTGGGAAACTCCATGCACATCTATTAGTGTGTTGATGCACGGCTTCCATTTCCGTTTCCATTGTGCACGGGCCTCAGAGGCAAAAATAAATGAAATGCTGTTCAAGTCGCCTCTGCAATGGAAGTGTGTCATCACACATCTGTCAGGCTGATTAAAAAAAAACTTTACAATGTGAAGACTTATTAAGTCAAGCCTGCCACTGTGCGACATTAACTCTGTAGGTTCCAGCAATCGTTTCACTCAAATAAAAGTATAGTTCTGCAGATGCTAAAACTCCGGAACAGACACAGAGAACGTTGGAGAAACTTAGCAGGTCTGGCAGTATCTGTGAAGAGAGAAACAGAGTTCATGTTTCTGGTACGATGCTTCAGTATGACTCTTCTCTCTAGTTTTAAGTCATTTCACGTGGTGTAGACACACTCAGTTTCTCAGTAGAAAAGCATCTTCTGAAAGCTGACAAGTTAAAATATCCTTTAATAGGACCATGTGGCACAGTGGTCATCTTTCTACCTCTGGATCAGAAGGTCCAGGGTCCAAATCCCACCTGCCCAGCCAGTGTTTCATAACATGTCCAAACAGGTTGATTTTTAAAAGTTATATTATTTTCAACAGACAGTAAAAATGCAGTTTATAAAAATGAGCACATAGAATTGGAGGCAATGTACACATATGGGCATGGAAGTTGTTTGGAGGGAGGTTATTGAGCAGGAATAGTTTCTGGCAGAAAATGATTTGTGCTTTAGTCTGGGGAATAAGCTTGTCCCTGTATTCATAAATGATTTAGATGAAGTAATGGAAAAACATACATCCAACTTTGCTGACGACACCATGTCAAGTCACACAGTAAATAGTGCATATGGCAATAGAAAGTTGCAAGAGATACTGATATTGTAAAAAGCTCTGATAAAAGGAGTTCAATGTGGAGAAATATGAGGTCATCCTCTTTGACCCAAAGAAAGATGGATTATTCTCTGCGTGGCAAAAAGCAGAGAGATTTAAGAGTCCTGGTGCAACAATCTGTAAAAAGCCACATGGACAGGTACAAAAAGTAATTTAAAAGGCAAATGAAATCTTGGCCTTTATATGTTGTAACACAAAAGAATATACATGTCACAGTTATATAAAGCTCTAGTTAGATCTCATTTTTAGGAATGCATTCTGATCTGAGCACTGTACCTCAGGAAGGATATATTGGTTTTAGAGTGAAGTGCCACGAAGATTCACCAAAATGCCTGGGGCTAACAGTGACAAGTTATCAGGATAAATTTCTTGGACTCAATTTGTATTCCCTTGAGTATAGAACATTAAGAATTATTTATTAGATATGAAGCTGATGGAGTAGATCAAGACAAATTATTTCCTCCACTGGAACAGTCCAGAGCAAGGGAACATAACCTTAAGATTATAACTAGGCTGTCGAAAGATGGTGTCAATAGGCACTTCTTGATGCAATGGACAGTGGAAATCTGTTGTACATGGTAATGATTTGAAGAACAACACCTTATCTTCTGCCTGGGCACTTTACAGCTCAGAGAACTCAATATTGAGTTCTCCAATTTCAAATAATCTTCCCACCCATCCCCTGGATCCCTTTCTAGCCCCACCTCCTCTCTCCCAATTCACCTTCTGATCCTCCCTTCCAGCCACCAATCGGATTCATCCTTCCCATCGACCAAGCGGGTCACACCTACTACCAGTGTCCACCTATCACCACCATTCTGCTACTCCCTTTCACCCCCTCTCTTTATCTGCAGCTTCTCCCTATCCCCACACCTAGTCCTGAAGAAGAGTAATAACCCGGAACATTAACTGCTCCTTTCCTCCAGATGCTGCCTGTGTTCTTCCAGCCTCCTGTTTTTCTACCTTACATAAGTTCTCAATGGACAAGATGTGACAAATCAGGCTCCTGATAATTGTGGCTATGCCTAATTATAGTGTTATGAATTAGCAAAATGTCGAAGGCTACAAGAATCTTCTGAAAACCAACAAAAGCCTTTAATACTTACTTCAATCTGAGAACAAAGAAAATCTTTGAATGTCAAAAGAAAATGTATTGGTGCCAGCAAACTACCCAAACCACCAGCTACCAATGGCTGATACCCAGATCTCCATTTCTTCCCAAAAAGCTGTCAGAGGTGAGGCCAATACAGACTTTTGTGGAATAAAAGGTAAAGATTGTGGCATTAAAGATGGAGAGATAAAATGAAAATCAGCCAAAATCTAACTTAATGTTGGAGCGGGCTTCAGAATCTAAGTGGCCTACTTCTGTTCATATGTTTATATTTTTAAAAATTCACTTCAAATGACATTTTAACCTCTGCAAACAACTGAACATTAAACTTGACCTTCTAAATAAAGCGTTTTTTTTTTCATTTTTCCAGTTGCACTCAGAGATTAAAAAAACCTGTCCTTGAGGCTACATTTCAGAAGATATTCCTGAAGCACATTTCAGATCAAGCACATATTGCAGTCCATTTGTATAGTCCGTTTCTAAATTTCTAACCGGACATGAAGAAAATGCTGAGATATAGCTTTAGGATCAGTCTCATTATGAGACAATTAAAAGGTACAGGAGAAGAAAATGTCCTCTAACCCAGTGAAAGAAACCAACATAACTTAAAAATGTCACAGCTTAATCCGCTGGATTTATTCTTGATGTTTTCAAAGATAATGGTTAATATAAATGCAGGAAAGAATAAGAAATAATCACGGGTCCATTCTGCAGGTACAACACAAACAAAACAAAAGGTTTTGTAAAAGATGCGATTGTTGTACTGCATTAGAATTGTGAAGTTGCTTGTTATTTCAGACCAACGCATGCAGGTATCAAGAAACTTCCAGTAACAATCGTACTTGCTGAAGGAAAAAAAGGTTGCTGCTGTGTCTCCTGACTCCATGCCAATTGGTAATTTTCCAGGACCAGAAAAACATATCAATAACTGTTTCACAATTGGTCTGCATTTACTCTGAAGGATGTTAACTGGTTATAAATGAAACCAACAGGCATGGGGGTCAAAGAAAATAGAAAAAAACAACAAAATTGCTACTTCTGCACTCCTGTCAAACTAGCTTTAATGGATAGGAAATCATGCATTGACGGTGTTCAATCTTACTGCACATGCACCCAGGAGGCAGAAGCAGAATTTTACCTTCCACCATAAATGGCAGCCTGAAACTTTTCACTAAGGACTAGACAGCAACAATCTATTTTCTGGTGCGATAACCAGCCCAGGCAATGGCTCCCACAATGTTACAGGACTTACAAAATGACAACATGCAGACCTGGAAATAAAAACAACATAAGCATTTTAATTGTTCTGCATTTCCAGATGGCATTGTGTCTTCTCTTGTAATGAAATACACTTTAAACATTGGAGGCCAGAAAATTGCACATTTCTTCTATGGTGAAAACAGAACTAAGCCACTATAGCGCAGGTAACTGATATCAAGCTACAAGTATAAAGATATTGTGTCATTAGTTTGTAAACACAGCTTTAGATTTGGAAACTATTATAAAGATATAGATTAGATAACATCCTTCAGACATTACATATTTAACATTACATACATCAGAAGATATTCTCCCAATATGTGTTAGCTTATCAGAATACTATAAATGCAGTTATATTTACTCCTTTACAATCCACCTGTTTTCAGATTGTATTTTAAACTTGACTCGAGATATTCTCCTTGGCGCTTTGTTTTAAACCAATGTAATCAAGTATTTACATAACATATCTGTTGTGATGATTTCATTATCTTTCCAGGTTGTGACTACTTTGTTCAGCTCAGCTCTATCCTTGCAAACAGTATTGCATTATTGTTAATACTGTAAATTGGCACTAGTTCTTAATGGGTGAATCTATTGATGTTTTGCATTTATTCCAAGGGAAATAAATATATATGTACACAATAAAACAATATTGAAACATTTTACTTTGCACTACCAGTGTTCAGGACAATTATAAAGAATTAGCAGGGACTGTGACTTCCAACGTTTGATGTTTTTGAAAGGACTCGTTTAAGCAGAATCACTACTGAGCAATTCTACAAAAACAGCATTACCTAACCAGCAGGACTGAATGTATTTTATTACCTTACGTGTCGGGTTCATTACTACACCTGGCCAATATAAATAACAAAGCCGTGCGGAAATCGTCAACTCCAAATAACTTTGGAGGAAACAGGAATTTATAACAGGCTATAACAGTAAGAGGTTACAATCTAGAAATAATAGCTGTTTATTCAGGAGTGGGGCCATCAAATGCACTTTCATTGCACACAGTAGAAATCTGGAATATTCTCCTCTATAAAATTGGAAGTACTGGAACAATCAAAAATTTCAAGAGAGAGGTTTTAGTTAGGCAAGGTTGTCACGGCACGTGCATCAAAGACAGCTAAATAGATTTGAGGTACATATCAGCATTGATCTAATAAAATAGAAGGACTACCCTGCAGCACTAAATGACCTATTCGTATATAAAAGTAGCAATTGCCAATCGCGCTTAAAGTAATATCTCAGTATAGGATGGACCAAAGGACTAAATGTTAATGATGATATTCGACAGCTGCATGAGAAAATAGACTGTATAAGATAGGAAAGTTAATGATGATACTTGACAAGCTGTATGGGCCTTGAATGAGTCTTGTGAACATTCCTTTACGGGCTGAAAATGACACCTGTGGCTTGTTTTTTGGTAGCTGTGTTTTCTGTACTGGCCAGAAGTTCTGTCTTTCTGTACTTGTTTCTTTCTGTGCCTTGCTGTTTGTTACACTGTATTAGAGAGAGACAGAGTTTTGTTCCAAATCGTGGGACTTGGCCTCTGATCGGAACCGTAAACGGTGCCAGGAACAAGCTCAGCCTCCAGACCCATCATCAATGGCCAGAAGGGCATGAGGCTTATTGTCTTTTTCATCTTTTATTCATTCTTTTTATTTACTTAATAATGCTCCTTTCTATTTTGTTTTTCTTTATTACTTAATAAACATTCATACTTAAGCAAATTGCTGTTGTTCAGCCTTCTCTTCACTATGTTTAACTGAATCTGAAGAGGACTGCTTGAATACACTCTGTGATCCAAGACACTCTGTTAGTTTACAACTACAAATTGAGAAGATATTTACCTCACAACTTATGGATGAGTAACTTTCTATAACAGAAGAATGAGAAACATTTGAAGAGGAAAAGATACCATGCCTTTTTTGTTTAAAAGCTACAGTTAAATAAACGTGAAAATAAAAAAGAGAATTTACACATTACAGTGCACCACTGTAATGATTCAATCAGAAAATACAGTAAAAGTTGGACACTTAATATTTTCCAGTTAATCTCCGCAAGCAGCTAGTTGTTCACTGGTGAGATAATGTATTTCAAACCATACACTGAAAAATATTATGCTAACGTGCCTTGATTTTCGCTTTATGGTAATGAATAAACATTTGGATAGGGTTTGACATGCATTCTGTTTCAATAAATAGGAGGACTTGATTAACGCAACACGTTCAAACTAACATCTTCTGTTGCAAAGGCATCACGAATTTTAATTTAGTAGACTCAGTTAAAGTAATAAAAGTGAATAATGGATGGGATGGAAATGGAACCCTGAGATCACTGTCTGCAATGTTCCAGCAATTTGCGATAAGTGCTGGCCCAGCCAATCACACCCACATCCTAGGAATGAATAAAACAAAACTTCATTTGACCTTTCAGAGATAGTAGGAACTGCAGATGCTGGAGAATCTGAGATAACAAGGTGTAGAGCTGGATGAACACATCAGGCCAAGCAGCATCAGAGGAGCAGGAAAGCTGA
>JAHRHZ010000048.1:13347425-13529168 GCA_024137785.1 Ginglymostoma cirratum | reverse complement strand
GCAGCATCAGAGGAGCAGGAAAGCTGAAATTTCTGAAGAAGGGTCCCGACCCGAAACGTCAGCTTTCCTGCTCCTCTGATGCTGCTTGGCCTGATGTGTTCATCCAGCTCTACACCTTGTTATCTTAATTTGAACTTTAATTTTGTAGAAATCTAATGATGCTGTTTTGTTTTCCTGCTAATGCTGAGTGATTGTGGGTCACAAAGAGATTCACCTTTATATACAATATGCTTGCAGCAACATGTGCAATTAGACCGTAAGAAATAGGAACAGAAGTTGGCCATTCAGCCCATCAAGTCTGTGCCACCATTCAATAGGATCATGACAGATCTGACATTCCTCACGTCCACTTCCCTGCATCTTCCCCGTGATCCTCGATTTCCCTACTGAATTGTAGCATAACTAGTTGGTAAAATAGCTTTGCCCACTCATGAGTTAATTGGTAAACTTGCAAGGATATTTATCAAAAATAATGTCTGACTGTGGTATGTCCTCTTTATCCCTGATTAAATGTAAACCTTTGTTTAAAAAAAGGACTTCTCAAAAAATATATTCAGTTAAGCGATTGCTAGTAAAGGTAAGAATGTAAAGTACATAGTTTGCACAACAAATTTCTGTATTCGCAGACTCAGTGGTTAATTCTGGTCTATAAACCTTCTGTTCTCAAGCATTCAGCACTAGCTAGTTATTGCTTTGAAACTTTGAGTAGTGGTAAAACGTAATTCAAGTACCACGTCAATTTACAAACAAATTATTTTAGGAAGAAGATACTTTTTTCAGCCTCTTTCTACGTAATATTGCAATTAAACTGATGGGAATTTTGAAAAATTAGATATATTATGACTAACAGTGTACAACATTAGATTTCTCATCAAAGTACCAAGGTAGTAATGGTTGACATTACCCAAACAGATACAGAGGGATCAATGGTGCTTTTGTATCTAAGCAAAGAACGGAACAAGAAATAAATATGTTATCACGAATTGGAAACAGATTAAAATACTTGTATCAAAGCTAGATTTTAAGTTCTAATGTGTTGAGTATCCAAGTCTTTAAACAGTTAAGTATTGTACAATTTCCTACACAACATACAAAATAAAAGAGATGTAGAGCTCACAACATTTTACCAGAATAGTCAAATCATTAATTATTTGAAACCTAATTACAATAGAGTGTATGCTGTACAAATCAGTAAGACCCTTTCCTTGTCTAAGTCGAGTACTTTTAGCAAAGATGAACTATTAATCCTTGTGTTGTAAATGAACGTTGTAAATTGTCTTGAATGCAAGTGAAAATAATCAAGAGTTAGTGTTTGTCAGGGTGACAATTATCGCCTACTTCTTTTACAAAGGTAGTCCATTCTACACAATTAACATGAGATGACAGAGACACTTTCACAGTACAAATCCAAAAAGGATAGAAAACCCAGAAAGTAAAAGAAAGCTTACAGGATAAACAGGAGTTACCATTTCTGTGTAATATTGTAACATAAAAGCACACAACTACTTACAGATTCAGGATTTCAGACAGTAACAAAAGTCTGAGTTCATTTCTATCATACTTGTTCAATTTTCAGGCTAAAACCTAACTTCTGGGAACTTGGCTTTCAGGGGGCAGTTAACAGCATGCTTCCCTTTTTATTGTTTATATTTCTCCCACACCTTCCCACCGTGAACACCAATTGTGGTCTCAAGTCCGCGCAGAAATCTTTTCTCTCTCACTGCCAGCAGGATGCGGAATACACCAGTTAGCAGTGCATATAAGCTACCTGACTAATGCCATCCTCCTTTCCTACATCCATGTATCTGAACTCAGAAACTCAGTAGAAGAATTCAGATCTGAGTCTTGCCATCAGGTGCCCAATACATTGCACATTATATTTAACTTCTGACTATTGGTAGGTTCCCCTCTGCACTTCAGTAAGTGTTACGTTTAAATTATTTTAGTTTTAGCACAAGTACCTGCAGAAAGAATCCTCTCTTCCATTTCTGCTACTTGTTGTCTATATGCTTTGCAAGCAGCTTGTTTGAATGTGGGTCTTATTTTGACCTTCTTTGGAACTTCAGGACATTCCTCTGGGACGGTTTGATTTTCAAATTCTTCTGATACACTCTGACGTTCATGCCGTTTGGGTTCTGCTGAGATGACAGCCGGGGGCTCTATCTCTTCATCGTTGCTGGTCTCATAAGGGACCTCATAATTGTCTCCTTGTAAATCTGGGGCTATAAGTTCTTCCAGAGGCTCAGGTGATAACATCTGCTCATCACTTGATTTGGGAAATGTTTTATTTTCTAGTTTTGCAAGCACTTCCTCCATCACCTCAACATAATCCATTTCGTTTTCCCCTGCTTGCTCACTGCTCTCATCTTCCTCAGCTCTGTAATAATAGGGTTCACAGTACAAGTCTGAGTCAAGGGTAGCACATGATTCACCTGCTGTGGATTGAGACAAAGTCCTGAACCGTCCCAAAAAATTACCTCTTTTCCCATCTTCACTCAGACTTTGGGTACTTCTAGAGTCCATTTTATTCCAAACAACCTCTAAGGCAGACTTAGCACGTTGAAGTGACGATCCAAATTTTTGGAAGCTGAATCCTGTATCCGAGAGGTCAATACTCAGGCGGCTATGCCAGGATTTAGCTGGCACCTCCATTGATTCAGTGTCACTAGGAAGTTCACTCTGACTACGACATCTTAGCGAATATCTATTTTGATACTGATAATTATCACTAGAATATGAATCATGATAGGGGTCATATGTGCTTTCCCACTGATTTTGAGGTTCTCTATCAAAACCAGAACATTCTGACATGTCAAGAGTTGTATCATATGTTTCTTCTTCGTATCCTTGGCCAACAGCCTGGTAATTTGCATCAAAGTCTGTCGTATAGTCTAAGATATTTTGCTCCGATGGGCTATTTAATTCAGATGTAAAGACATGCTGTGAGGTGTCTAGACCAGAGTCTGTGCCTTGTTCTAAATGTTGCCATTCTTTCCATGGTGAAAGGTCACCTTGCAAGGACAACTGAGAGTCACTGTAATGACTTCTATCACCAGAAACACACAGTATTCCATTGCTCATGCCACTATCAGCGGTCTCTGTGTTCTCTACTTCATTTTGTTCTATATAATGTTGATCTTCATAGTCATACTGCTGATTACTTACATTGTTAGCCCAGGTAGCCGCTGCCTCTTCCTTTCCTCTTAACCAAATGTCTTTTTCTGAAGATGACACAACTGAGGCACCATCAGCTCTGATAAAGTACTGATTGTCTGCAAAATCTTCAGAGTAAGATATTGACTGGCAGAGTTTAGAAAAATCAGATTCTGATCGGCTCAGTTTGGTTGTAGAGTAATCAGTTTGGAGCCATGAGGGGGTCACTTCATTGTAATAAGGTCCTAGCTGTTTCTGGGTCTCTTCGAATGGAGATGAGTGAAGGCTGTCATCAGTACACAACTGGGTGGAGTCTGAATATGAGCTGCAAACAACAGTTCTGTCAATGTTAACAATGTTGTGACATTCTGCACCTAATTTTGAAGCAACGGACACTTTCTCAAAAACTGTTTTGGAACTCAATTCAAAACTGTGAATATTATGGTCCTCCTCCTGATCTTTGTCACTCAATTCAGGTGATGTCAACCCATCACCTCTGGGCTCCTCCTCTGTGGTTGCTAACTTCATATTCATACTTTCGTACGTCTGGGATTTTGATGGAAGTGAAAATTCTTTTCTGTCCTTCAGGTCATAAAAAATCTCTGTAGAGATCCCAATGCCTGAACCTTTCAACTTATAACATTTTTTAAGAATTAAGTCTCTGTTTTGGGGACTGTCAAAATATACAAGAATGGGACGAGGCTTGGCATTGGCACAGTCTCTTTGTTGCCCTAGTCTGTGCACAAGTTCAATCTGAACAGTTTTTCGCGCATCTGTAAGCCCTAGCTTCTCTTCTATAATTTCATAAATTGTGTTTTCTGTGTTTTCATGCAATTCTTCAGGTACGTTAATAAATCGTAGGCTTACATTGTTTCCTTGATAGTTAATTTGTCTTATATAATCATGAATATCTCTGGTTTCTCTTCTGGACTGCACAAACCCGGAGCGCAATTGTTCAATTTCTGTTTGTACCACTTCCACACTACTGGAAATTTCATCAATGGACTCTTTCAGGGCATTTACATGTCCGCGTAGCTCACACAACTCAGTTTCTATTTGACTGATCCCCTGAAGCTCCTTAAAGATCATTTCCATGACATCATGAGTTTGACTAATGCAGCCAGTGGAACTGAATGCGGGTTCTAGTCCACTCTTTTGCTGCAGACGTCCTGTTCTGTCCAGGGATTTGCTTCGAAAGCCAAGAGATTTCTTCCATGTGCTCATTTCCGTATCTGAGGAAATACACTCCTGACTTTTCTTCCACTTGCGAAGCTTACGCAACGCACCAAGTCTTAGTAATGTACGATCTGCATCTGAGCTTCCATCAGATGCAGCCAGGCTGCTGACACTTTTCCTATTTCTCCTTACTGGCATTGTGAGCGACTTATGATCTTTTATTTTCTGTGAAACACTTACTTCGTTCAATAATTCAGAGGTGCCACTATCAACAGACCACAACTCTGGACACAAGTTGTCATTATTTGATGAGCTAATATCTTTTTTCAGCCCGTTCGCTATAGCCACTCTGTAACTCAACGTAGGAGAAAGTGAATATTCTGTTTTTCCTTCTTCGTCTTCAACAGATAAGTTATGGGCAGATTGACACTTAGCTATTCTTTTGACAGTGGTTTTCAGATTTGTTGAGAATTTTTGATTTCGTGCCGAATTAGATTGCAGGTGTTTTTGTACTTTCTTATCTAGATTACTCTCTTTTTTCCTTGTTGTATTTGCTGGTTTCTTAGTAAACATTCCTTTGTAAAACTTTAAAAAGTAGACCTGGAGTAGATTCTTCAAAAAGGAAGAAATCATAGGGAAAGGTAACAAGTATCACTGATTCCAGGCAAAAACCAGGGCAGTTGCAATCAAGTCAGCCATACATTTCTCAGAATGAGTGCATCACTTTCAGCAAAAGACACATTAACAGCGTCAAACCGTATGTCCTATTCCTTAGCAAGTAGATAGCATTTATAGGCTGTGAAAGATTTATGCAGATAATTGTCAGAAAGCAATCAGAACGTATTTGTATCAGAAGCTGCTAAAAGTCCTGGGGAAAGGGCAACAGCACTGAACAAGGTGGGGATCCCACGTCTGTCCCTGTTATAGAAAAGAAGATATTAGCATTGAACTACACAAAATTTTCAACGATTCTGTTTTAGCATTCAAAGCGAACAACAATATATTACGTTAGCAAACAATTAACTGGTCATAGCTACTAAAACACAAACACATAAACTTATTAATTGGCCTTTTAGAGTCATATTTTGCAGTAACAATCGAAAGTAAAAACAAAATGCTTGTTATTTGTGGAACCAGTGCAATGTAATTTAACTGAAAAAAATGGTACATTACTGTTCCACTTTTTATTATAAATAGTCTCCAAGCTGATGTGTAGCAGGAAAGCTCAGCATGTAGCACTGCATTTTTTTTCATTTATGTGCCTTCACTCTTTCCCTTTCTCACAACAGATTTTATCATCACTACGCACAGGTCATTTTCTAAAATTATCCACACAAATTTGATTTATTGAACATGGCAATTTTTTTTGAAATGAAGAATGTATTATAATAGATTTCATATTTATTTCATTCACTATAGTTTTGTATTTGTACTTAACATAGTTTGCCAATAGCGCTTTGACAAACCTGTCCCTTTCAGACAGAATGAACTGTAAGGAGCACCAATGTTTCTTGTTTCAATTTCTTCATCTGAACTGTGAACATTAAGAACACTATAGGAGGAAACTAGCTATGAAGAATTACCAAGATAAACAGTGTGCGGAGCTGAACAAACAACCCTAAATTTAGATAAACTACTTGCTTATGGAAGTTCTCAGTTTCAGCATTCCAAATTAGTGGTTGGATTTTCGTCATTAAGGTAGCAAGGATATAGAAATTCCCGGTTCAGCCAGCCTGTCTCAAGAGAATAATGGGAACGCGATACGTGCTCTTGGCTCAGAGCTTAGACATCCATTAGACTTTAGGAAAGTAGAAAATAGTGAATTAATTACTTTTTTTTTAGAAAAAACCCTAGTGTCACTATAGGGTCAATTGGTTCTATACAGTGGGGAAAGGACATGTAAGTGCCATAGCTTGATATGGAGGGTATGAGGGGGCCATGGGAGCTGCATGGGAGACCACAGTTTGGCATGACAAGCATTGATAAGAACATTTTAGTTTACCTTTCCAAAGGTTCCCTCACCCAGACTATGATTTGCGATACCTCCAAGGCACCATGCACTACAAATCCTTTAAAGTTGACTCAACACCACTAAAGTTATAGAGGACATAGCAGGTGGCTGACCCCACTATGAAACCAGATAGGTTAAGGAGGGAGGCTGTGACATTATGAGCAATGCCAACCTGCACCCTGAAACCAGCATCAAAAATCAGAAAACTCCAACATGTGGCCAGAAATCCCAGAATCAGATCTTGGTTGCCATTTTCACCCCTTCGCAAAGTTTCCCCAATTCTATGAAAATCCAGCCCAATGTCTCATATTTTCAACCTCACACTTTCTCCAATTTAAAAGAAAATGTCACAGTTCCTCTCCCCCAGTGACCCAAAAGAATCCGCAAAATGCTAAGATTTCAATCTGTTTATTTACTTTGAAATCTGTTTCTCAGTTGTACGTTGTTAGTTTTTGCATTGCCAATCTGAAATGAGTGCTCAGCTTCTCTCCATGCAATGAGGCTTTTGTTTATTACTTGAAGGATGAATGTTTGTCAGTTTTAAGTTACAGTTAGCCTCACAAGAGAAGATTTATCAAAAAGGTGTATTACTTATTGTTTAGCAATCTTAGGGTTGCAAAGGGAAATATTCTCAATGTATCAGAGATAAAAGGAAGGGTTTAGGCCCGAAACGTCAAGTTTTCCTGCTCCTATGATGCTGCTTGACCTGCTGTGTTCATCCAGCCCCATGCTTTTTATTCTCAATGTATGTTATTTTCACTTTTGACAAAATAAAACTGTTCGATTCATGGAAGTACAAACTTTCACACTTCGATTGCCACACAAAATGCAAAAGTGCATCATGGGTAGAATCTGGGTGAATGACTGAACAACTTCTTGAGCTCACTACTTTTGTAAATTTTCATCACATTACTAAAATAAACATTAATATTCCCATGAAAGTGCAATTTAAATATCTGATGCAGTGGTAAACATTTAAAAACACTATGAACTGAAATAAATCATGGTTTTAATGTTATTTTTTCCATCACATTAATTTAATTCATAAATTCAAAACTTCGCTTCCTTACAAAGGATCTTTAATGGCATTTACTTTCTCGTTTCCTCCTTTATTTGGACACCCAACATTGATTTTGGCAATGAGAACTTACTGAAGTTGGGGGCCCAATTTCAGTACCAGCTGAACAATAGCAGCGAAGTCAAGGTCATTGATCAAGCAAGCCTCAAAGTCGTAAAATCCAACTTGAGTACATTCTCGGTGTAATAGAATTTACCTTCTGTTGAATAAACAATTTCTATAGGACAGTGGTGGTGTCCCTGCCCCTAAGCCAGGAGACCCAGGTTCAAGTCCCACCTGCTCGAGAGGTGTGTCATTACATCTCAGAACAGGTCGTTTAGAAAATATTTAAATTATCTCAGTCCTAACTGTTGACAACTGCTAGAACTCTCATTGATGTGGTCAGGATTGATAATACAAAAAAAACAAATGGAACAGCATGATTCCAAGAATCCTTTTACAGAGACAAAACGCTAGAAAAAACAAATCAGTCTGATCATAAAATGAGAGAAATATTTAGCAAATTTCCCCTAACGTCTAGACTGGCAAAAAGTTATGGTTTTATATTTTAAAAATCATATTGTGAATCATTTATTCTATGTCCTTCAGCAGTTATCTCTGTTTCCACAGAACACCTTGCAGGAGAGGGCAGTCTTTTTTGTAATGGTAAAATGCAATGCTCCACGTTGGGTCTCCTCACTACACAGCAGCACATTAACCCTAGAATTGAGTCTGCTGCTAAAATATCAACGTTAACAAAGGATTTAAGTCTCTTTTATTAATAAACATAAATCATAACTGCTGTTTTGTGCCACAGGAAAAAAGTAGCTGATAAAAATCACACAAAACGTAAATTTTAATTCTTTTCTTTAGAGATATCATTCAAGTTTCAAAACATTACATTGTCTGAGTTGCTTTTATTCAGAGTCATATGAGGTTAATAAAAAGTCGTACTTCAGTGAATTGTTTAACTGGTAATTGTGCACAATTGCATGAAAGGAAGATGATTGCATGTGGGGAAATGTGTCAATGCTAAGATGATGCCACCAATGTTTTGATAAAAAGGGAAGTGATGTGTCATGGTTGTACTTGACATGATGGTGTTCATTTGCATATGATTATACATCAAGACTAAGAATAATACTCTCTATTATTACTTTCTAGTGCCGTGTTAACCTCTGTAGCAAGTAAGTAATACTGCATGAACTACAGACTTCTTTCAAGGCTGCTAATGCTGCTATATGACTGACTAATGTTGCTTCATTGCCACAAAGCTGGCCTTAGCTTCTTTTACGGCATCATGCTATATCCCACAGCATTGGCTAAATTCATAACTAAATGTGGGTTTGAAAGTCAGATCATCCTATCAGAGTCATAACCTGGGGGTGGGGAGTGTCCAATGCTTCTACACCAGACCATTCTCATATTGTTCTCATTTCAATCTCATATTTGGAAACATTTATAGAAGAAGCAACAGAGATCTCTTTGTAAAAGCATACATGAGTACTTTTAATGTATGAAGCCTTTCTTGAAAATGTCTACAGAGCTATGAAGGACCAACCCAGTAATGTCAGCATCTCCGTTATTATAAGTTATGCTCTAACATAAAGAAGAAGCTGCACAGAAAGTAGTAACCTTTGTGAATTACTGAAACCTGTGACATCTTGATTTTCATCACCCTTAATTACAAAATGAACTGGTAGGTTTTTGTGCGGGTTTTGTGGGAAGTGATTTCAAATCACTTCAAGCAATAAAGCACATTATTACAGAGTAAACTCGGGTGTATTAAGATGTGCGTCAAACTGAAATTACCAACTCATCACTATTCTAACCACTAAAAGGGTTATCAATTGCTAAAACGAAATAGGGCTTTCATTTTATTTACCTGTCTCAGTTGAGAGATACTTACATCACTGAGATAATCCTTATTATTTTTTGCAACCCTGGGGAAATTTAACATAATGTTAAAACATTGAATTAGAAGCATGACATATTGTGTTTTGTAAAGCATAACAGAAGTTTGTTGCTTTGAGTCCATGCATGGTTTAAAACAACTTAGCTACTTTAAATTTGTGTAAAGTGTCATTAATTAATCATTCAATCTATAAAAACAGATTCTATCCTAACTATCAAAATGTATTATTGTTTGTTAATTTACAGCAAAATTGAGATTTGTTCCTCTTCTAACAAAGTGGTCATCAAAAATAATTTCTATCCTAGGAGGCACATAATCAAAGCAAACCACCATAGACCAAGTGAGCCCTGCATAGTGTATGAAGAATGGTTTGGCTTACAATGCTGTCATCAAGAATTTAATTTCCAACATAAATTTAAATTGAATTTTACACATGCAATTAATATCATTATCTGTCAATTCACAGTCTCTTAAGTTCAGGTGTGAGATAGCAAACTTCAGGACCAAATCACTGCTTAACGCCTGACTGTAGCTCTTAAGGACAAGGTTATTCCAGTAGCAGCATGGGATGAAGCAAGTTGAAAGAGTTGAAGACTAGGGAGAACGTACAAAGATGGCACACCAAGCCAGAGAGTTTGTTTCAAGGTTGTTGGAGGCCTTTGTGTAAGAGATGCATATGGGGGATCAGGCAGAGAGTCGGAGAAATTATTTTCCTTCAGAGTTAAAAAGCATGTAAGGGTTGAGAAGACAACGGGAGAAGTAGGCAATGTTAACCAGTGCATACAATCTGACCCCAAGAACTTGGATGTAGCTCAGAAAAAAAGTCTAATGACTTCACATTAGTGATCAAGGTGGGTGAAAACATCTTCACATGCTATTGGCCTTACACGTGGATCCATTCATCATGGTGCTTCGATTATCCATCAACCTCTATCAGTCTTGGCCCATGATATTCTGTTATGTCACACCGCCATTATTTCAGTAAATCTTTAAGAGACATGCTCAGGATATCATCATTGCAAAATAGCACGTGACTGGAGATTGAAAGGCCTCATATTCCTTCTTATCTCAGATCGCTTGAAGCATGACACTCTACTGGAAGAGTGCTTCTCTGAACATCTTAGTATTGGACTAAACCCTCACATGCCTGAGAAATGTAATACACAAAATAATAAGATGGAATAAATGCCTGGAAGATTCTTCAACACCATAATATCTATGCCCAGCATTGCCATATCAGGTCAATACGTTGAACTATAAGCATGTCATATTGTTTTCTGTAAAGCACAACAGAAGTTTGTTGCTTTAAGCCCATGGATGGTTTAAAACAACTTAGGTACTTTAAAGGAGGTAGTAGGAACTACCGATGCTGGAGTCTGAGATAACAAGGCGTGGAGCTGGAGGAACACAGCAGGCCAGGCAGCATCAGAGGAGTAGGAAAGCTGACATTTCAGGTCTGGACCCTGAAGAAGGAACTTGTAAGGTTATCCTGCACTTTGGCAGGAAGAATAGAGGAGTGAGTTTTGCTTAAATGGAGAAAGACTGCAGAAAGCTACAGGACATAGATTTAAGAGTCCTCATGCATGGATCATGACAAGCTCGCATCTTAGCTCAGCAGGCAATAGGGAAGGCAATTGGAATTTGGTCTTTATTTCAAAGGTAATAGAATATGTAAATAGTGCAGTCTTGCTAAAACTATACAAGGCAATGGGTTAGACCGCAACTAGACTACGGTGAACAGTTTTGCTCTCCCTATCAAAGGAAAGATATATGGGTATTGGAGGCAGCCCAGAGAATATTCATTAGGAAGATCTCCGTTATGGAAGGATTTTCTTATGCTGAGAGGTTGAGTCAGTTAGCTTGTACTGATTGGAGTTTAGTCAGATGAGAGGGAACTTTATTGAAACACAAGATTATTGGGGTCTTGATGGGATAGATGCTGGGGCAGTGAAATTATGCCCTCTGGTTTAGACTCTCCCACAAAAAGTAACAGAGCAAGTGGTCACCCATTTAAGACAGAGATGAGGAGGATTTTCTATTCCCTCTCAGACGGTAGTGAATGTGTGAAATCCTTTACCACAAAGAGGCTGGGTCATTAAGTACATTCAAGGCTAAGATAGATAGATTTCTAATCAGTAAGGGAAGAGAGGGTTATGTGGTAAAAGGTATTGAGGATCATCAGATCAATCAGGATCTGATCGCATAGTGGAGCAGACTTGATGGGCCAAATGGCTTTCTTCTGCCCCTATGTCTTGTAGTCTTACAGAGAGAGAGCGATCGTATAAGTTATACTGCAGTGGAATCAGTTTCCAACTGCAATGAAGTGCCATTGCCTTTGTTTTAAATTTCAGATTTCCAGCATCCACAGTACATTGCTTTTGATTGAAAGAAGTGCTGATGGGCACTGCACACCCTGCTGGGTGGGACCAGCATGCAAGTTAGAACAAAAAGGGCCTTTTGTTACCATCATTCGCAGGGTGTCGTCGGTCAGGCCAGCATTTATTGCCCATTCCTAAATGCTATTCATTGCAATTAGATACAAATTTGAGTAGCTTGCATGGCCATTTCATTTGCGGCAGCTCTTACTTCAAAATTATGGTCAAAAGGATTTTGTGATGGGCTGTAGTTGGTGAATGGTAACCTGATTGGAACTGTTGAAAAACAGGGATCCAGTGTTTACTTCACACTGAATGGTATGCTCACAGACAGTCCATATGGGATGTCAGCTGCTTCCTTTCTTTCTTCCTCCTCTTCCTTACGTACTCCTTGAATCAGAATGGCAAGAGCTGCGTCCTCACAAAGACAAGGTTGATAGAAGTTTATAAGATTGTGAATGGCATGGATAGAGTGGAAAGCATGAGGCTTTTTCTCAGGGTGGAGAGGTCAATTACTAGGGGACAGGCTCAAGATGCGGGGGGGGGGGGGGGGGGGGGGGTGGGGAGCTTAAAAGAAATGTGTGAGGTAAGTTTCTCACGCAAAGGAGGGTAAGTGCCTGGAATGCGCTGGTGGTGGAACCAGACGCAATAGCAGCATTCAAGATGCACCTGGACGAATATATGAATAGGAAGGGAATAGAGAGATACGGATCCTGCAAGTGAAGATAATTTTCATACGGAAGGGCAAAATGTGGCGGCGCAGGCTTGGAGGGCCAAAGGGCCTGTTCCTGTGCTGTATACTGCAGTGATTTGCAAGAGTTTGTTTCCAACAAGGTGTTTCACCTGGCACAACAATGCTTAGGTCACCTCCTATAACTTAAGAAACTGGATATTGTGGTACTGAAGAATCTAACTGATATTTATTACAACAAATTATGTACAAATACTACATTGCTCAGGCACGTAAGCTATTCAAATGCAATAGAGGAGTATGCTTTTGGAGAACGCTTCCTGTAGAATGTCATGCTTCAAATAAACCAATGGAGATGGGTATGAGACTCTTATATCCTTAGGTCACATACAAAAGTGCAGTGATACTATTTCTTGTAGGCAGTCTGACACAATGACTGTAAGACATATTATATCAGTAGTTGAAACAAACCATCAAGCATTAAATACTTGTTCCAGTGAGAACAGGAGGACACCTCCTGAATGGTTGAGGCAGCATTGCTTTGACTTCCCAATTACTTGGTCAATGACATTCCTTGTCTGAGCATTACTCAGATACATGTGAACTGGTGTTTGGATTGTGGACAAGAGTCATTAACTAGATGTAGAGTGGATAGCCTTTGTCATCTAGAAACCATTCACTACTTTTATCTGGTACAAGAAAGCTGACTGGAACAACAGACTGATGCAAGGTGAATGCATCGTGACTGCTACCAGGACTGTGGGCATTCGCCAACAGAATGTGCTGCATGTGGTCACACACTCAATGTGAGTGGTAACATTTGTGGTTTCATTATGTGTCATGGTTGGGAGGTGCTCCTGCTGTGTCTCAGATGTACAGACAAAGGCAGTGCCGAGCAGACATGTGCACGCTCCTCCTGCTTCCCCTTGTTCAGAGAAAAGTCTGGAAGTTCCCTCTCCTGGCATACAGAATGTCCACCACATCTTGATGCTGCAATTGAAAGATGAACTGCAGGACGTTAGCTCTGCTCAGAAGCTGAGGATCTGCTGCCAAGAAACTGCAGGCTTCTGTTACCAGCTCCTTGGTGAACCACAGACACCTAACACACTGGTTCCGCAGCGTGGAGAAGAGGCCTGGAAGAAGCTTCCTCTTGGGAGTCCGTCTTGCCATCCTTCCTTCTTCTGCTGATGGGTTTGCCTCTTTGTTACCACTGCATCACCTCTGACTTATACTGCAGCCTAATGGCCCTTAGCTTTAGGCAGCACGGTACCACAGTGGTTAGCACTGCTGCCTCACAGTGCCAGGGACCTGGATTCCATTCCAGTCTTGGGAGACTGTCTGTGTGGAGTTTGCACATTCTCCCCCTGTCTGCATGGGTTTCCTCCGGGTGCTCCGGTTTCCTCCCACAGTCCAAAGATGTGTACGTTAAGTGGATTGGCCATGCGAAATTGCCCAGAGTGTCCAGAGAGGTGCAGGCTAGGTGGGTTAACTATGGTAAATGTGGGGTTAGGGGGATAGAGTTGGATGCTCTTCAGTGGGTCGGTGCAGAGTCAATGGGCCGAATGATATCTAACTGTACTGTAGGGATTTTATGATTCTCGTGGGGAGCGCTACTATAGTCCTGATGATTCGGACGAAGTGATGTGCTCAGAATCCAGCATTAACTCTCAATTCACAAACTCAAACAGTGACTATAGAAACTTATCAGCGACTAACCTGCAAGTTGTGGAAGATCCCTTAAAATTGCGCTGCTGAATGTATGTTCAGCTGTGAATGTTTAAGAGAGGGTGTTACTAAGAATGACAAACTCTGTAACGGTGAGTCTGGCATCAAATCAGCATTAGACAGGAACATCAAAAATGCCTACTCTGCATGCATCTGGCATGCACATGAAATGCCCATGCTAATGCCCACACCAAGCTGCTGTTTGGCTGCAGGCCATTCCCGAAGTTGGCAGAAGCTGTACACTTGCCACTAGAGCTTTGGCTGCAAGAATCCAAACTTGACAGCCATACCATTTTGTGTTGTCATCTTCACACGTCCTGCCAATCAAGAACAGGATGATATTGTTGTGGAGTTCCTTCTGATATCTTCGACCCCTTCAGATATAGCCATATTCTCAACTGAAGAAATTGCATGGGGATAAGATCCCGATGAGAGGGATGAGTATGGTTAAAATGTTTCTCTGCAACATACTTGTTCGCAAGCCAACATCCAAGTGTTACCCACTTCCAACACATATCTCCAGGAACGAAGGCTTATATAAAGAAACAGTTTGTGATCTGAGCCGCTGCCAGATTGTCTTGCTGTAACTGTAAGCTCTTGAAAATAAGACTGTTTAATTCTCGACATGCTGTGAACTGAATTTGAACTCTTGTACATCCATGTTAAATGATCCAATTAAAGTCACAGTAGAAATTATTATTGGTGGAAATATATGAAGCAAACTTAAAAGTAAATGCTACACATGTTGCCTATCCATGTCCCACCTTCACTTCTCTGAACAGTACAAATGCTAAAGTAGTCACTGGAACCAGACTTTCATCTTCATTACCTGGACTATTTGCTCATGGAGCTAATCACCTGCTCTTTAGAGAATCTGCTTGGTTTTCATTCTACTGATTTCAAAGGAGTAGTTTCACATAAAAAGAAGGGTGGTCCGTTCTGTCTCTGAAGATGAGAATTTGTCCGTGCATTTTTCTTCAACATGGAAGGTTTACTCTTTACACTAATTTAAACACCACAATGAATTATTTTGATGTGTTTTACCATTTTAATATTCATTAAACAAGTGTGCAAATGCTGCCTCTTAATTGTTATTTTTCCTTCAGCTGGCAAATTCCCAAGTTTGCAAAGAAAGGTAAAAGATTGCTGAGATAGTGGCATCATTCCATCAGCGCCTCAACCTGATATGATTTGTTGTTATATCACTTTTAGTTGAGAGGGAGAAATGGTAAACTAACAACTTAATCACACAGTCAAAGTTCATACTCTAGCACTTATAACATAGAACAGCAGGAACTTTCCTCAGCAGTTAATACAGCAGCATTGTAGCCAAGATCCAATGCTGTCTAAAAACTGAGTTGATAAATCCCTCTAAATTGTGAAAAGTCCATCAAATTAGGAAGGTTTCTTCAATCATCAGATGGAAAAAATATTGTGTAAACATATATTAAAATAGATTTATAATTTTCCTTGCTCAAATTATGCAAGATACAGGATTTCAGCATTCCTTGGGTATACAAGATTTAATAGCCCAAATGTAGACTTATATATACCAGCTATTAGTTCTTAAACTTCACAGCAAGCTCGAAGGAATGAAATGAAGGTGTTATTTTGTATAAAGACTTGAGGGAATCGTGATGCTGTGCTTTGATTTACATGATATAGCTCACATGGCATCTTGTTCTGATTAAACCTTCCTTAAGGAATGATGATGTTATCGGAATGACAGAGCAATAATTAAAATTACTTCAAATACAAAAACAGGAAGCCCTCATACTAAGCAGAGAGAACAGGTACAAAGTGCACGAACAACTGTCGAGCTATCCGAGAAAAAGATCCAGCATACATTTTAAACAGGCTGCCTGTTCATGGCAATGTTGCAGGCTGTTCATGCTGAAACATTAATCAGGACACGGAAATGCATAAAACAGATGTAACACAGCATTTGTATGCCTAGTTGTGAATTGACTTAAAATTGCTGAATTACAGAGCAAAAATATAGCACCAACATGGTGGCAATAAAGAAATTAATGTGTTCTTCAGCTATCCACTGAACTACAATCTTAGATCCCAGACACTAAAACTGTAACATACATGATATTTAAAGCTGAGGTATCAAACGAGATTTACTTACATTAGCAGTCCACGATTTGTTGCTGCTACTATTGATTTAAGCAGAACAAAAGACAAGACTGAGCATCTTTAATAGTATTAAATTGTGTCAAGCAGATTGATTGAAACACTTTGAAACCAGTTGTGAAGAAATACATCTAAAATTAAGTAATTTATACATTTCCGATGCAGAGGAAACTGAAAGAGTCATACCTGTATTTTTCCAGATCTGTTACCATGAATAAAATTACCCAGCAAACAAAGGAATATATGAGAATTTTTCCTTTAGTGCAGAAATACAAAGCAAAGAGCACACGTTTGATCTCCCATGCTTAATGAAAAAAGGAAATGCTACAACAGACGGTAGAGCCGATCCACAGTGCCTTCAACTCAAGTGCGATCAGGCATACTGGTACCCTGCAATGTTAACTGTTCCTCTGAATTCCAGTGGTTTCCCTAAGCAGCGTTAACTGCTTCTTTACAACTTGCTACATGTAGTAAATTGCCGTCACTGTTCCCAAACATCACCTGAAGCACAGTCTTCCCCTCTGCTTCCTTTCACGCTGCTTTGGCGTAGCTTTAGCACGAGATTAAGAGTCAGTGTCCCTGACAACTATTGAATTGCACAGCTCTCCACAGCCACACCAGACTGACAATCCTATCATCGCGTGCATCAGCTTCAACTTCACATAGCAACCTTCTTTGTGCTACAGCTTTATACTCTTCTGCCCACATTCTGAATGGCACGACCACCAGTCTCTCTCCCCTTTGGTAATGTGTCTTCCTGCTTGGAGACAGTGTGAAATGAGCTCACCACAGAAGAAAAACAAACCCTGCACACAGATATTACACATGCAACATTGTCACAGACCCACAGCCGACAGCAGATGCATTGCTTGCTGCAACACTGATAACAGTGTGAAGCTCTCCCTTAGGCTTGGTGAGGAAATCTGTTTGCCAGGATTGTGCTGTACCTGACCTTTCATTTATCAGCTCAACGTGACCTATTGCAGCAACCACATAACCATTTCGTATAATAGGGTGCAGTGTATACCAGATTATTACTTTTTTACCTGATCTGATGCATGTTCAAACAAATAATAAAATATAAAATTCTTGCACTTTATTTCAATATAATTTTGACTCAACTACTTGTCCAATATAAACAGTTAAAGAATTACCACACCACAATAAGATGCAGCTTACTAACATCATATAATTCTGGAAGAGAATTACAGCTTCCAGGTTTTTTTTCCCTACAATGCTGTAACCCAGTAATTTAGGAATTAAAATGTGCACCAATGAAGTATCCACTTGCGCATAATTATTTGACAATAACTACTTCTTAATTATGTTTGAGTGGATTCAGGGAAATTAATGAAAATCTAATGCATTACGTTTTAGAAAGTGCAAGAACAAGGATTTACAGAGACGCTTTGTTTCAAAAAACTTGCTGTGTAGAAATTGACCAAAGAACTGTCTGGAATGCATTCTCCAAACACTCAGCAGCACTATGCTGACACCAGAAGTTCAGCCTTATATACTGTTCTTATGTTGTGACATTCAAACGAGTAAGTTTGCAATAACGGTTACTAAAAGTAATACATTTCTGTTGACAATTTCTGCAGGTTTTAAATTAAATCATCTTGCTGCAGAATTTGTCTACATGTGGTTTACAAAGAGTGGGACTTTATTGATATCTCACGGGGCCCGCCATTAGTTAGGCTTTCCTCTGGTCCCTTTAGTTTGGGAACATATTTTGAACTGAAACTTGCTGCCAGTAAGTGCTGATAGAACCAATAACAAGGAATGACAACAGGCATCCAGGACCAACATTGTCCTTCCTGAAACAATGAGATTTAACGATTGAGGAAGAAACAGTATTGACAGAGTAGGAAAGAGAATTCAAGTCAACAGGAGACAAATAAATAGACAAAGGGTACGCTGGACTAAATTAGAATATTAGAGTGACAGGAAGGAAATTAAGAAAGCAACATTATATTTGAGATTTTAAAAATCTCTACAAAAAGTTGACTACTTCTAGAAATGAGATTGAACACTTAATTGTTCCTATAAGTTGACTGACACTGCATTAACATTGTATTTTAAAAAAAGGTACTTGCACTCTTAGTTGCAAGACTTCACTTTCTGTGGTAAGGTTAACAGGCAATTAATGAAACAAATCCAGTAATTTTGTAAAAGCAATGGTGGAATCTAGGAGGTGCCATGTGTGCAAAGTAAGTGGCAAAGAGGCATAAATTGACCAGCAAGTTCTGGAAATTTGCAACACCTGAACAGCCAGCTGATTGACACATTAATATCAACATGTATAGTTAATAGCGTTATTTTCCAGAAAATCTACCCATTAACAGTGGTATCCAGTGGATATTGAAAAAACCTAACATAATAAGATTTCCAAAGCCATTAATATCATGACAATATTCAGACATGTTTACGCCAACTGTATATAATCATTCACTGTCTACTTAGTGTGCTTCATCTTTAAAAGTATTAATCAAAATGTAGAAGTCAAGTTTGAATAACTTGGCATACAGTTATGCACAGAACATAATATTATTCATCTTTTATCTTTTTGAGCAGTTTATGAACTGCAGTGTCAAGCAACGAAGTTGCAAAAAGCATTATCATAAATATGATCTATTGAATCAGGATTTCTTGAAGAATGAAATATTCTGCTGGGAGCTACTGTAATTTTATGCAGATGTGTTGAGAACCACATGTTGCCCACGTAAAAAAATTGCTGAGCAATAAAAATAATTACCGAAAGAAAGCTTAATTTCACCTGCTTTATTAAATGTATGATATAGAACACAACGAGGGACATCAATTCAAATCAGGTCTGTAATTCAATCTGTATATCAAATGCACTTGTGGAATTTCCATTGTAAGGAGAAATTATAATTTTCAAAATTACTACAGAGACCTGAAAGGGCTCTCTGTTTGGAACAGGAAGGCCATTTAGCCACTGCAGCCTCTTCCACCAATTACACCACTCTATTTTTTTTATATAGACAACCAAGTATCAATCACATTAATAAACCCTTATCACATTTGCGAGTCTCCAAACTATGTTATCCACAAATAAACATGTGGAGATTCTGTTTCTATACGTGGAGCAGACTTCCTATTACAGTATCAACCTTGGCTGAGTAATAGCACTCTCATTTTCAAGTATTTTTCCAGAAATTTAAGCACATACTATACGTTGACGTTTGCACTACAGTGGGAGTCCAAGACTGTCAGTATGTTCTGTATTCTGGATTAGACAATGAAACAAAGCTCACTCAAAGGACTGGGGAGTTGTTTGATTCATTCTGACAAAACATCAACAACCTAAGGCCAAACTATTTGTCATTTAATCTCTCAGAGACCTTTCCTTTTGTTCTGAAGGATCGCCATACCAAACTGGAATTGTTAACTCTGTTTCTCCCTCCACAGACGCTGCCAGAGCTGCTGAGTTTCTCCAGCACTTTTCTGTGTTTGTTTCCCTTTCATTCTTCTACCCAGCATCCCCTTCCACTGACTCAAATCGATTGTGTTTCGAGATTTTCCCAGTTGTGTTGAGAGATCACTGGCCTGAAATGCTAACTCTTTCTCCATTTCCACAGGTGCTGCCAGACCAGCTAGGTTAGCACTTTTTATTTTTATTTAGATTTCCAATATCCGCAGTGCGGTGCTCTAAAAAAAAAACTCATAGCTGTTTATGAAGGCTTACTGTGAACAACTTAGTTGATTGTTTTCTGCATATTACTACAGTGACTACATTTAGAAGTATTTATTGTTTTGATAGGTTCAGAGGATGTGAAAGTTGCTTTCTAATTGCATTTCTACTTTCTATCAGAAGTTTTACTCCTACCTATAGTGTGGGCAGGCTTGGCACAAGCTGGCAAGAGCTGAGGCTAAAGGCACTTAGGTAGATGCAAGGGCATTACCAGTCAACAAGTAGCTAACACCCTTGCAGTGGTAGATTTTTTTAAAGTTGTTGCTGACACTAGCTCGACTGCATTTATGGCCCATCCCCAGTTGCCTGGAAGTGATTCTTCCTACGACTACACATCATGCTAAGCTATTTCAGAGGGGCAAACCAATCACATCCCACAGGATATTTTATCTAACTGTCGGATCACTGTACTGCCACAAAGTTTCCTGAATCCCAATTTTCAGTTTCCGTTTTACACATCCAGGCCACTCTGGGTGGCCGTGCTACAGTACCATATAGAAAGGCACGTGTCTGTTTCATGCATCAAATTGACAAGTGTACTATAACCACTCACAGATACATCTCCTAATGTAGTTTCTGGGAATTTTTTAAATTTTTAATTCTGGGAATTAATTTTTTAATTCCCACATAAGTATGGTCAAGCTGCTTGTCTGCATGTAGTATTCGAACAGAAAGCAACTACATCACCACAGGCTCACAGATAGCCCTTCAGATATGATTCACAAAGTTAACAGAGCAGCATAGAATCTGTGTGGTAGTCGTTCTATTGGAAGAAACCACATTCCATAAAATGTGAAGGTGAAGAATCAACGCACAGTCCTATCCATCCATTTCAATGCGAACCAAACGCAACAGGTCATGACAGCACCATACAACTTTCATTATGGGATGAAGTTGTGGAAGGGTATTGGACACTGCAGCAACCTTGTGATGATGTCATGGAACTGCACATCACAGAGTATAAATACCACAGTGTGGACAGTGTTAACACTAGAAGGAGTATTCTAGAATAGAATAGAATAGATTCTCAGGGAAGAATACTCAGAGCACATGGACATGAACTCTCAAAAATCATTCTTACCTAACATAACCAGAACCTGATATGTCTATGATTACTATGTTTTTGCAGTATTTAGCATTAAAACGTGATAAATTATGATAGTTCGAAGTTTAAGCCTAAAAGTAGTCCATGACTTTGCCTTCTCCTCAAACATGAAATCATATGATAAAACAGCTGGCAGAAATCTAGTTTTTGAATTTTCTACCTTCAAATTACAGCTTCAAGTTTTATACAAGAGTTTCACGACAGAGGAAGAACAAATTCAAATCATGACCAAGGCATGAAAACACTATCAAATCCATTTAACTTGATAACTTCACAAGGACTTCCATCCATTAACTAGATAAGTAACAAATTTGTTTCAACATTCCAACAATTTGCTGAGATCTGGGAATGCCATCAGTAAAGTTGAAGAAGTACAGATGAACACAAAACAACTGTAGCAGCAATTTCCCCGAGTACTGCACGAGTTGTCAACGTGGTGTTTCAATTTCTTTTCCTACCACTATTGAAAATCTTCCATTTTTATGTTACTCTTTGCATTACATTCCATTTCACTTGGTTCCTTTTATCCATATCTCTCCATTTCTTCAAATCCCCTCATACACTTACTTAGACTCATTTCCTGCTTTGTTTCTCTAGATTAATATTCATTTCTTCATCATTTTCCCCATAACACCTCAGCATCATTTGACCACAAAAATAAACATTTGCAGTTACTACCGTAATGATATAATGAAAGCCCTTTCCAACACCAGTGCTGTATCATTTCAATAACTCATGCTTTGTTTTACTTTACCCAGGAAAAATATCATTTAAGATCATTAAAATCAGTATGAAAATAGTATTTTGCATTAGCTAGTGCAATTCCATGTTTTGAAAACAAATTTGATCAATTCATTTGGAATGCATTTTGATACAATAATGGATAGAGTTTAGAAAGGTGGTTTAAGACCTCAATGAAAACTTCAATAAAAATAAATAAAATAGAAATAGAGGCTATTGTTTTATTGGCAAGAGTTCAAACTCAACATAAACTGCACTGTAGTTTATTGGATGTTGCCAAAGAACATCTCTAAAATGAATAAGGTGCAACATAGATTAATGTTTCCCAACCAAATTGTAGATGCAGATCACTTTTTTTAAATCACGCTAAATTACAGGTTAATGATGCAAAAGACTCACTTGACTGCTAGCTACTATCCTGCAAAGCTGGCAGCTGTCCAATACGGTGAGAACAGAAAAACTGGGGCAGTGCAAAGCCTGGTTTTACAAAGAGAAAATTATGAGTAATAGGCAAAATTTATGTTATTGGTAACGCACACACCAAAGCGCTGGATGTGGGATAAAACTGCAACGTCTCTGATTCATTTTAAGTTTCTGAACACGACCAAATAGAAGATTTGCTGCCAAACTAAAGGCATACATCTAACTACAGCCATTGACAATCTTGCAAAGTCACTATCACACTCTGATTACCACTCAGGTCATGGCGGAGGTGCTGTCTATAGTATCAGGATACCCTGTAGAATTAAAGGTAAAATATTCACAAACAAGTATATAGACTTTCATTAAGAGATTTTAGGTGGTCACCGAGGAACATAATTAAAGTTATTCACATTTAAAAATTAAACTTAACTTCAATGAACCCACTTATGTGAGAAAAGTTAATGATCAAAAATTGCAGGATGCATACCATCATGTATTAATTTGAGATGACATAAATTCAGTACCAGCTTGTTACGGATTATCAGCATGCTTACATCTAAATCTTTCTCAGCTCCCTTTCTCTATTTTACTAAAGTGCTCTTGTGACGTTCTACACCACCTAAACAATGCTAAAAGGAGACAAGTCATTGGAGCATTTTACCCCAATGCTCATCAGAATTAGGACACAAAAAATCTTCAATAAAGAGACAACAAGGTGTAGAGCTGGATGAACACAGCAGGTCAAGCAGCATCACAGGAGCAGGAAGGATGGCATTTCGGCCCTGGACCCTTCTTCAATAAAGGGACATATGCTTATATAAGCATGAGGGTGCTGCTTATATAAGGCGCACAATGTGATGCATTTGCATGTGCTAGAGGCTATATTTATTAGTCTCCAGGATCCTGGTTATACAGTTAAAAAGAATTTGCACACCTCTACTATGGGAAAAGAAAGGGTTCATAGAGGCTGCCAATCTCTGCTGCATTTCCATGGCAACACCCTGTCCAATCAAAGTCTACATGCCTGGTCTGAGAGCTAAGATTGACCATTAACTGTTCCTTGCTGCATCTCGATGCTAAAGATGGCGCAATCAATTAGAGCACTTTTATCATGCTATAATAGTTTGCTGTCTGTTTCATAAACCCCAGCTCTCTGTGCAAGGGTTTCCAAAGACTCTCAACCCTCTGAGAGAAGAAATTCCTCCTCATCTCACTCTGAAATTGGCACCCCTTAACTCTGAGACAATCCTCCCGGTTCTAGACTCTCCCATGAAGGGAAACATTCCCTCAGCATTTACCCCATTAGGCCCCTTAAAAATCCTATGTTTCCATGACATCACCTCATCCTTCTAAACTTGAGTGTGTAGAGTCCCAACCTGTTTAACCTTTACACATAAGACAATCTGTCCATGGACCACGGATCGCTGTTATCTTCAGCTTTCAATGAGGGTTTAACCAGAGTCCGAGCTGTCCGGACCAAATAAGGAGCTGTTGTCCTTAATTATTAAAGTTGTGATTTTCACTTCAATGTTTACAGTTGCCAATGATTTCAGGAGAAGGACACAGACAAATTTGGAAGTTCTGGTGTAAAAACAGAAAGTGTTGGAGAAATTAAGAGTCATTGGTCTTGAAACATTAACTGTGCTTCTCTCTCCACAGATGCCGCCAGACCTGCTGAGTTTCTCCAGCAATTTTTGTTTGTTTCACTTCTCTAACATCTGCAGTTTATTGTCTTATTTAAATGCTGGCAGGCTGTTGTTATCAAAATTTCTTGATTTTTGTTTTAAACAGATTGCTATCTGGAAGTCTTCATTCATGCGAATGGCATGTGACCACTATGTCCAGCAGACTACAGGTGAATTTCTGCCTGGCAAGGGATGGTGATTAGTGTGCAGGTTGCTTAAGAGATATAACCTAGAATCTCAGTACAGAGTGTCCACCCAATTATCTCACCCAATATGGCTTCCTTATTGCTGATACCTGTTGAAGGAAGTTTCTGATTCAGGATGACCTAACAGGTAAGCAATTGGTGGCAATCAGAGAGACATACTTGGTGGCAAAGAGGCAGAACTCATTCTCTCCAATATACCTGTGAATGCTAAAGTTACATCTCCAAGGACCTCACTGGGGAGCATCATGCAGGCCAGGATAAAATACACCATTATTCCAACCAAACCCATCTCCAAACTCTGGGATCAGGACTCTGCTCCCTCCTCTGCAACTGGATGCTCGACTTCAGACCGCAATCAGTAAGAATAGGCGACAATACCTCTTCCATGATAATCCTCAACACCAGTGCCCCGTAAGGCTGTGTACTCAGCCCCCTACTGTACTCCTTATACACTCACAACTGTATGGCTAAATTCTGTTCGAACACCATTGACTAATCAGCTGATTACACCACCGTAGTGGGTTGGATTTCAAACAGCGATGAAATGGAGTACAGGAGAAAGATAGACACCTCAGTGGCATGGTGTAAAGACCACAATCTCTCCCTCAATGTTGGCAAAACAAAGGATCTGGTCATCAACTTCAGGAAGCAGAGTGGAGGACATACCCCTGTCTGTATCAATGGTGCTGAGATGGAGATGGTTGAAAACTTCAACTTCAACTTCCTAGGAGTACATTTCACAAAAAATTTGTCCTGGTCCACCCACATCAATGCTACAGCTAAGAAAGCACACCAATGCCTCTACTTCCTCAGAAGGCTAAGGAAATTCAGCATGTCCACAATAATTCTTACCAATTTCCTTAGGTGCACCATAGAAAGCATCCTATCCAGATACTTCACAGCTTGGTATGGTCACTGCTCTGCCCAAGACCACAAGAAATTATAGAGAGTTGTGAACGCAGTCCAGTCCATCACAGAAGCCAGCCTCTTTCCATTGACACCATCTACACTTCTTGCTGCCTTGGGAAAGTTACGCAAAGATCCCTCCCACCCTGGTTATAGTCTCTTCCACCCTCCTCCATTGGGCAGAAACTTCAAAAGCTTGAAAACACGTACCAACAGATTCAAGAGCAGCTTCTTCCCCTCTGGTATCAAACTTGTGAATGGACCTCTCATATATTAGAGTTAATCTTTCTCTGCACCTTCTCTGTTGTTATAATACTATATTCTCCATTCTGTTCTACCATCCTTAAGTACTTACGTATGATATGATTTGTCTGGTTAGCATGCAAAACCATACTTTTCACTGTATCTTAGTACATGTGACAATAGTAAATCAAATCAAATTAAAGCTGAGAAGACTAAGGGGAGAAACCATTTCAGGAAACTTGGTGACATTGCTGAGACAATTGGGTGTGGGGACGTAGGTGGTGCTTGCCACAGAAATTAGTGCAAGAAGAATGATGGAGATGGAAGATAAATTGCTTCACACAGGATAGAGAAGTGAAAGAGAGATCAATCATCGACTTAGCTAACGACATAGGCCACGATGACTGTTGTGGGCTTGAATGCAATTGAATTAAAGAGGAGATGCCTTGAATACAATACAGTTTCTTGTTCAGCTTTTCTCCTCATTCCCACTGCAGATCTTTGCAATTGGATTCCATTTCATCCAAAACACAAATATAATGTGCACAAAGGCTCCATTCTTGACTTCCTTTTCTTCACAGGAATGACGCTCCTGGGTGACATAATTTGTACACCGGCGATAGCAAGCATGAGGGAGAGAAATATTTTATTAATAGTTATGTACTGAATGACAACCTTCCCTCAACAACAAATCTCAGCAACAATAAAGCCACATAATTCAGCTGGAGCTGTGTGCTCTGGACCAGAGTTCCTGATTCCACGTCTTGACTGACCTGCTCACTTCCCACTTCCCCTGGCCAGGCAGAGACGTAAACGTAGACGAATACAAATATAAAATAACCGTGAATGCTGTATATCTAAACAGAAATGCTAGAAAAACTCAGCACAAAACAAAGCATGATAGTATTCCAATGAGAGCAATTTACTAAAAGAAAACAAAGAACTATGGATGCTGGAGATCTGAAATGCACAGAATCAGAAAAACTCAGCAGGTCTGGCAGCGTCTGCCACAGGGATTCTATGAGTCAGTGCTGCCAGACCTGCTGAGTTTTGCCAGCAATTTTAGTTTGTGTGTGATTGAGAACAATTCATTCATTTGGACATACCCTTTGTTTATATCCCTCACTTTCTTTGGCTCTTGCCTCATGAAATCTTTTGCTATTTAAACTCATCAGGCCTCCACAGAACTTCTCTCTTCCTGCCCACTCCCTCTTAAGACGGGCTTAAAACATCTTACGTTACTATCTTTCTTCAGCTCTGATGAAAGGTCAGTGACCTGAAACAAATGCTCTTGTTTTTCTCCACCTGCCTGACTTGCTGAGTTAATCCACAGTTCTCCTGCTATTTCAAAACACAGACTATTTGAAAGCACCTCTAACAAAGGAAACTGTGGAGTTGTTTCCTGAGCATTTGTGTTGCTCAATTTGAAAATGTCAGGTAGGTTTTTAATCATGGACTTAGACAGCTGAACAAGGTCGACAGGAAAAAAAACTCCATAAACTGCTCAATTCATCCAGTTACATTTGAAAGAGTGGCTTTGTGCCATCAGTATTATTGTACGGCAATTATAAAAGCCAAATATCAAACCCACAAGAAACTGAATGCCCGAAATCACTTGCTTGTATAAAGTGCTTCAAATTAGTTTGAATCGAATAAATTTGTGAAATACTGGAACAGCAGAGAAGTACAAAAGATTTAATGTCCGCATATATTTCACCCATGAAAAAAGGAGAATATTTACTTTTAGCAATCTTATAATACACATACACACATATACATATCATGTTTATGTTTATAGAGGGATACCAGTCAACAAGAAATTGGACTGGTTGCTGCTGTATTCAAAATGAAGGATGCCTGCAGCTATGGTTGTAACCAGTAATTAGAGCCAGTGTTTATATAAATGTAGGGTTGTTATTATTTTTGTGACTCAGCAGACCTACAATCAGCAAGATTAATTAACATTTGTTGCCATCTTGGTGCAGGAGGCTCCCTACAGTGATATGGCTGAGATTTACATTGTCCTTGTCTCTGTCAACGTTTCCTTTTATTGATGCACATTATTGAAGAGCTCTGTCCTCCTTGGTCAAAGCAATGGGCATTCCCTATATAAAATCTATATAATAAACACATTCATAAATCATCATCACTGGCAATTACTCGCTAATAAGTATGATTGTCCACCAAGGAAATTGTCTATGGGTTTTGTGGGGCATTGTGTGGCTGATGAGCCCTATCCTAGATCTGCGTCCCCGGCCACTTGTTTCTGGGAGGTGGAATCGGTCCTTGGTTGTGGAATTGCTTGCATTCCTTCCTCAGGTTCCTTTCCCAGAGTCCTTCGTGCTGATGGGTATTGTCGAAGAATCGTGACCCTTCATATAGGAGCTTCCACCAAGTCGGTTTCTTCTTCTCTCACACATGGACATCTTTGCTACATTCCTTGAAGGGAGCCTTCGGGGAGTTCGTAAAACACTTTCTTTGTCTTCCTTTCATTCCAGTGCCTTCGTGGAGCTAAGCGAAGAAGATTTGCCTTGGCAATGAAAACTTAAGCATCTGTAACATGTGGTCAGCTCGGTGGAGTTGCTTTTGCTCAAATATAGCCTCAATGCTGGTGCTATTGGCTGCTTCAAAGATGGTGATGTTAGTATGCCTGTGCTCCCAGCTAATGCGGAGAATCTGTCTATAAAAATAAATGAGTTGCTTTCCCTATGGCATGGAAGAAGGGTCTCAAGAACCAAGTCATACTGTTCTCAAGTGTTATTCAGTCATAAAAACAGTCAACAACCAGAAATTTGCCTCTATGCTTGTCACAACCCGTTGAATCAGACCCAGTGGGGTGTCATTGATATTCAGTGTCAGAGTCAATCTCTGACAATAACTCATTTTTAAGAATGGAAATAAACCTTAACTTGGATTTAGAATAGCATTTCCCTAATGGTCATTTGATTTCTTCCAAAAGAACTGCAGATACTGTAAATCAGAAACAAAAAAAAAGATTGCTGGAAAAGCTCAGCAGGTCTGGCAGCATCAGTGAAGAGAAATCGTAGTTAATGTTTTGGACCTGAAACATTAACTCTGATTTCTCCTCACAGATGCTGCCAGATCTGCTTAGCTTTTCCAGCAATTTCTCTTGTTGTATTTGATTCCCTCCTTCTGTTTACTCTGACAACTTTACAGTAAATGTGGTCAAATCAACTGCAACCTAATTTTTCTTCTTTTCGTCCATCCCATTGAATCAAAAAACAACGAATGGCAAGAGGACTTCAAGCTCAAAAGCTCCACTGGAGTTACCATTGTTGATATTCTGAAATTCTTGGCAATTCCCTCTAGTCGATACATTTTGGATATTTCCACAAAGCTCAGTTAGAACCTGCCCAACGCAAACTTGAATTCAAGCAATAGCTAGCAAAGGCCATCTATGAGATGTTGGAACTCCAGCGCCAGCTGAAATTCAACAGCTTTCCGAGTGGAAAGAACTGATCTAACTTGCTCACTGGCCAAATAGGAATGTCACGGGAGATTTTAACTCTCTGCCGTGGATGAGTGGGCAGCGCTGGGAATGCGAAACAGGTCCCTGTTGGCAGGGTCCCATGTCTATTGCAAGGAGTGAGCCTCATTACCATTTCACAAACAAGCTACACAAAAGGGGATGGGGGAGGGGGGTGATGATCACGGGGGAGGGGAGTCTGTTCATCTGGACCTGGTAAAAGTAAATTATTGACTTACAATTTTCTCCTCCTCAACATGTGACTCAACTGGATGAAGCAGCTGCTCCATTCAATCATCCTTTAAAGTTGTACAGGGATTCTACATCAGAGGCAGGGCATGAATTTGAGTGCAGTATGAGGCTCCCTTCTGATTCAGGCTACACAGCTACTGTCCCGCCATGGGTAGGAGATGTGAGCAGAAAAGCCCATGGGACCCATGTTGAACTTTGGCAGATACACACTTTGGTACTTCTACTGGTGAGGTTTTGCAAGACTAAAGTGGAGAAGCATTTCAGATGAACAGCAGTCAAAATAGAACAGTCAAAGCCAACAGTTTGGCAATAGACTGGTAATAAGGCAGCTAGAGATGCACAGCAATTTTAACTCCACTGTCTCCTTGTTTCCAATGTGTTAATATTAACCTTATTATTCATAGAGTTTCCTCCATCATTCAAACAAACATTACATAATGTTCCTGATATAAACAGGTACATACTGCAGATGTGGGCACCAAATGTGCAAAGGAACATAATAAAAAACTGAAGGAACTGCGGATGCTGTAAATCAATAGCAAAAACAGAACTTGTTGGAAAAACTCAGCAGGTCTGGCAGCATCTGTGAAGAAAAGTCAGAGTTAACGTTTCAGGTCCAGTGACCCTTCCTCAGAATTGCTTTTCCTTGATACCTGAAAGGAAAAGAAAAGGTTTGTTGTTAGCACGACGAATGAGCCGGAGGATGAAGTGGAACTACGGAGTGGCGCAGCCCTCAGCCAGCGTGATGCGATGCTGTTGGAGAGAGAGGTCGAGAGTATGCATGTGGTGCACGGCACTGAGTGTGGATCTCAGGATGCAGCGAGAGCAGCTGTCTGTGGAACATTAAACATCACGGAGATATCTGTCATCCTGGGAGGATGAAACTTCGGTTGGACTCCACGTGGGGTGAGTCTGATCTGGAGGCAGTCACTGAGGAATGTGATATGGCTGTGGAAACAAGTATTAGCAAACACCAGGAGTAGCAGTGAAATTAAAGTCAGTGGGTAAGAGGAAAGATTGGAACAGAAATCCCATTGGAGACAGGAGCAGAACTTCTTCAAGGGAGGCCTGCCTAGAAGAGATGTGGCAGTAAGTTAAATACTAAATAAAAACCAAAAGAACTGTGGGATGCTGTAAATCTGGAACAAGAACAGGAGTTGCTGCAAAAGCTCAGCAGGTCTGGCAGCATCCGTGAAGAAAAATCAGAGTTAACGTTTCGGATCTGGTGACGCTCCCTCAGAGCTCCAGTTCTGTTTTTGCTGCAAAGGATAATAGGTCATTTTGAGATATCGATTTTTTTGTTGCTTATGAATTACTAGTTATTTTTGGAGGAGGCTTAATCATAACTTTAAGCAAAATTAAGTGATTTGACCAATTTTTCTGCCATTGAGTTTGTAGAAGTTGACTATAAAACAAGAGATGATAAAATACGCATGCAGAACATGTGCAGATAGATACCTAATTTTTAAGACAAGTGGTTTCACACCAGGCATCAAAGTGCTGTAGGCAGCAATGCATTAATAATGCATTGCCAACAATATACAAATTACGGGGCAGGACAAGGAAGCGTACGTAAATGTGATTACATTCTCAGGGAGTGGAACTAGCTCACTCACGAGTGGTGGTTGTGGCTCAGTTGCTAGTGCTGTATTTTTGTCTCTGAATCAGAGGTTGTGTGTTCAGGTCTGGACCCAGGGACCTGAGCACAATGAAATCCAGGCTGCTCCTCCAGTGCTGTGTGGAGTAATGGCTGCACTTTTGGAGATGCCATCTTTCAGACGTGATGATGAAATGAGCACCCACCTGCTCTCTCAGGTGCTCTCTCAGTTGGGTGTAAAAGATTCTGTGGCAATACTTTTTAAGATCAGTGGGCGAGTTAGCTCCGGTGTTCTGGCAATATTTATTCCATAGTGAATGTCACACAAAACTAATAATTTGGCCATTCTCACACTTACTTATTTACGGGAGTGGGAAAGCGCTAGATAACCGGAGGTCAACAATTTCCCTTGTTACTTAGAATGTAAAACAATCAGCAAACATTTTTTATCAAAATGGTCCGAATAATCTAACTCATGTGTCTTTTAAGAAATAATTTCCTGAGAATACCTTATATTTTCAAAATACTGCTCAAAAACAGACAGGGCTGATTCTCCCTTCAATTTGTATAGGCTTTTATTTTATTAAGAATTTTCAAACAGTAGACTTATCTCATGAAACTGTGTTTAAAGTGTCCCTTTTCAGATGAGAAACCACAGGATAATAAGTACAGAAATAGCCAATAAGATAAGATGAGGTGGTTCATTTGAAATGGCATCATAAAGAGGATTTTTAAAAGAAATTTAATTTTGCAATGGTTCCCTCCATCCCTAAATAAAAACCAAAAGAATTGCAGATGCTGTAAATCAGAAACAAAAATAGAAACTGCTGGAAAAGCTCAGCAGGTCTGGCAATATCTGTGAAGAGAAATCAAAGTTAACGTTTCGGGTCTGGTGACCCTTCCTCAGAACCTTCTCAAAGTTGTGAGGAAGGGTCACCGGACCCAAAACGTTAACTTTTGACTTGTCTCCACAGATGCTGCCAGATGTGCTGAGCCTTTCCAGCGATTTCTGTTTTTGTCCCGCTATCCCAAATTATGTTGGTGTCTGTTGATCATGTTATACAACTTTGCCAGCTGTGAGCAAGTTGCCTATTTTAAGGTTAGAGGAAGGATTCTGCAGTAGATTTGACAATGCACCCGCAACATAGAATCTGGGGTAAAAAGTGGCAGCTATGTCCCTCTGGTGGTAAAACAAGTAAACTGTAATATGATGCCTCGGGTTTTCGCAATATGCCATTATTTTTTCAACAAATGATGCTGTCTAATTGATCTGAAGTAATCAAGCATTTTCTAAATTCCAATGGTTTCATTCTTTTCAGTCTACAAAATTTAAAATAAAAATAAGAAGTCAGAGAAAATACAAAAGGTGGTTATATTGAGCACTGTATGAAATGCACAACCTTTACAGAAATTAAATGCGCAATAATAATTTAGGCTAATAAGCATCGATAAATTCAATTTTACTCAGTGACTTAAAATAAAAATTCAATTGTTATGCACTAATTCGAGTGAAATTATATTTTTGCTCAGGATGAGTTTAATTGCTCATCATTACATTTTGGATTAATTAAAACTGCACAAACTGAAGTGATCATGTAAAATTAAAGCATCTTTTCTCTTTGAGTCTTTGATCAGTGCCTCAGTTACTGGCAATTAGAATGCATCAACTTTTTTAATGTTAATTGCTGTACCTCAAAAGATGACTTGTATTACTTTTGTGTAGGTTTAAATTAAATTTATTAAAGTGACACTTATTTTAAGTTCTTAGATTTGAACATTTGATTGTGAATGTTTCTGACTGTATTTTTAGCCCTGCAAATCATTATCTTTGTAGAAATACCTGCTTATTATTTCTGAAGGCACTGCGCAGTGTACAAAGCTGAATTTTCCTGCATCAGAGCACTGCAGTTGCGAGAGATTTTTAATAGGAAAAATTTAAAGGAAAACACCACTAAAACATCTAGTGAGTGAACTTTCTTTCAATATGATTCATAATGACACATAATTGCCTTCATCGCTCAGAGTACAGGAGCCAGGCTGTCATGTTGAGGTTCTACAGGGCATTGGTGAGGCCTCTTCTGGAGTACGGTTCTGGTCGCCCTGCTCTGGGAAGGATATTATTAAACTAGAATGGTTCAGAAAAGATTTACCAGGACATTGCTGGAAATGTAGAGTTTGAGATACAAAAGTAGACTGGAAACGCTGAGACATTTTTCAATTGAGCGTAGGGGGTTGAGAGGTTGTCTTATTGAGGTTTATAAAATCTTAAGGAGCACAGATAAAGTGAGTGGCAAGTGCCTTTTCCCTAGCGTGAGGGGGTTCAAAACTAAACGGCATATTTTTAAATTGAGAGGAGACAGACTTAAAAAGGACATAAAGGGAAACTTTAGTTATCACACAAAGAGTGGTCCGTGTGCGGAATGAACCACTAGAGGAAATGGTGGGTGCAGGTACAGTAATATTTAAAAGACATTTGGATAAGTACATGAATGGGAAAGGTTTGGAAGGAAATGAGCCAAGCCCAGGCAGGTGGGATTAATTTAGTTTGCAAACAGGGTTGGCATGGACTGTGTGGGCCGAAGGATCTGTTTCCATGTTGTATGACTCTATGACTCTGCATCCAGTTCTAATCTGAATATAATTTTCCCATTGTAATATAGGACAACAGCAAGCAGGACCTTAGGTTGACTGGGATTGAAGCTGATGTAGGAGAGGTCCTCTCTGCTGACCCGAGTGCCTGGACAGAAGTAATCAGACAGCATGGAAAAAGCAGAGGACCAAAGAAATGAACATACAGCAGAAGACAGAACCTGGCACATGGATAAAAGTAGGTGCCCTGGGACAATGCTATTTATCTGTGCCAGCTGTGGAAGAGATGGGCACTTGCTAGTCTCCCTCTACAGCCTCAGCACACAGTGACTGACACAGAATTGACACGCTGTGAGAGAGCAGCCTCCCTGGACGGACAGATTGCGGTCTCCTTTCCCACAGAGAGGTTAGAATGTACCTTAACGCCACAAAGAGTAGGCATTAACAAAAGTGCATCGAAGGGGAAGCACCATCAGTACTTAAATGTGAAATTCACATTAAATGTGAAATAGGTAAGAGGACGAGGAGTAGTGAAGGAAAAAGTGCTGGCATCAATCGGCGAGTCAAATGACATGTTCTTGTGCTATACATTCTATCTAAGTTCAAATTCTGGAAGCAATTTTACGAAGTGGTCTCACTGGGTAGATTTTTTGCAGACAGGACACTATTGCTCTTCGCAGACAGATATTGTTTGATGTTGAGTGGCTGACTACTTACAGGGGAATAAGAACAGTCATCCATATTCAATATATTTCTAGTCCCTTTTGTTGTTCATACAAAATCTTCATAATTTTACAAACTAAGAGGGGAAATCTAACTGCCTCTCACACCCACTGGGCTTCCTGTCAGTTAAAATGGAGTGACAGATATCCCTAATATGTTCCAAATGGCAAGATTTTATAGGGACAAGAGTGGGCAAGACATTCCACAGAGGCCTAGCTGATGTCAGGAGCATCTCGCTGCATTGTTTATACAACTGCTCAGTAGGTTTCTCATGAGGTATTGCAGAGTTGCCAACTATGTGGTGCCCTATTTCAGGATTCCCTTAATGTTAACATACAGGTGGTTATGAAGGCAAATGCAATGTTTGCATTTATTTCAAAAGGGCGAGTAAACATGAGCAGAGACGTTCTCCTGAGGCTGTATGAGGTACTGGTCAGACCTCATTTGTAATATTGTGACAGCTTTGGGCCCCATACTTAAGAAAGCACGTGCTGACATTGGAGGGGGTCCAGAGGAAGTTTATAAAAATGATCCCGCGAATGGCAGCTTATTATATGAGGAGCGGCTGGGGACTCTGGGTCTGTACTCAATGGAGTCAAGAAGTATGGGGCAGGAGGGGGATCTGATTGAAACTGACAGAAAACTGAGAGGCCTGGATACAGTGCGTGTGGGGAAGATGTTTCCATTTGTAGGAGACTCTAGGACATGAGGGCACAGCCTTAGATTGAAAGGATGACCCTTCAGAACTGAGATGAGGAGGAATTTCTTCAGCCAGAGGGAAGTGAATCTGTGGAACTCATTGCTGCAGAAGGCTGAGGAGGCCAAGTCATTGAGCGTATTTAAGACAGAGATAAATAGGATCCTGGTTAGTAAGGGGATCAAAGGTTACGGGGAGAAATCGGGAGAATGGGGATGAGAAACTTATCAGCCATGACTGAATGGCGGAGCAGACTCCATGGGCCAAATGACCTAATTATGCTCATATATCTTATGTTGTTATGGTCACAGTCTTATTGCTTGTTCAACTCCGTTTTATTACCACATCTCATCTCATTAAAATCTTACCAAACTTGCCAAAAAAACTAAACAATGAGAATTCTCAACATGGACGCCAGAGTGGGTATCACTCATTGCCGGCTGCAAAGATCCTCCATGTTGTTCAGCACCAAACAGCATCTCAGGGCACAGTGTATGGGCACCAAGCATGTGCACCTGGCTAAGATAACAAGGTGTAGAGCTGGATGAACACAGCAGGCCAAGCAGCATCATAAAAGCAGGAAAGCTTGACGTTTCGGGCCTTGACCCTTCATCAGAAATGGGGGAGGGGAAGAGGGTTCTGAAATAAATAGGGAGAGGGGGGAGGCGGATAGAAGATGGACAGAGGAGAAGATAGGTGGAGAGGAGGCAGACAAGTCAAAGCGGTGGGGATGGAGCCAGTAAAGGTGAGTGTAGGTGGGGAGGTAGGGAGGAAATAGGTCAGTCCAGGGAGGACAGACAGGTCAAGGGGGCGGGATGAGGTTAGTAGGTAGGAGATGGGGGTGTGGCTTGAGGTGGGAGGAGGGGATAGGTGAGAGGAAGAACACGTTAGGGAGGTGGGGAAGAGCTGGGTTTTTACGGCAGTTGGAGATGAAGAGGTCGAGGGAGGGTAGGAGGCCTTGGGCATCCCAAAACCAGCCCAGCTCGTCCCCGCCTCCCTAACCTGTTCTTCCTACACTCACCTTAGCACTGGAAAAGCCCCGGAATGATGCAGAGAGTAGATATAATGCGGCCCGTGCCTCCACCAGGGCCGTGCTGGAGCAGACAATGGGGCTCCTGAAGATGTGGTGTCGCTGTTTGGACCAGACCGAGGGTGCCTTCCAGTATAGTCTGTACACAGTGTGCTGTGTCATTCCAGTGCGCTGTGCTCTACACAACTGAAGCAGTGACTATATGGAGAGAACGTGGTTGTACATGTGGGGGACTGTCAGTCTTGCCGGCTTTAAGCCGAGAGCAACAAGGTTTCACGGCTGCTGTGCCAAAACATTGCCATGAGAGGCAACACCAAATTGACAAACTTTGTCTGACTGCAGCGTCAACTTTTAAATATGGCGCAGGAACAAGGAATGCTGGTCTTTTGGTGGATTGCTGCTGAATGGCGAGTTGTTCTGGGAATGGCACATGGTGAGATGGGGAAAGAATCAAGTTTGAGGAATGCCATAGAGGTGAGTTAGGTAGTTCACGGGGCATGTCTGGTAAGAGACAGTGAGAGGTCGCCCGAAGCCTCACAGTGAGAAGCCTTCCAAAAAATTTGTTACAAGTTGCAGTTAGCCACAGAAGTGTAAGATTCGGTCCAATGTCTTGCTAGCCAACTGTAATGTGTACCAAGACCACTCTGACAATGCTAGTAGATTGAACACCAATGACACCAGTAGAGACTAGGTTTGTTATTTTAATTTGAAAATGGTGGGGACCAATAGTTGCTTTTCAGCCTCGTAGAACTGCCAAGCACAGGAACCAAGAAAGGAGTAAGTCCCTTAAGATATGTTTTTAAATGTTCCTCCAAACGCCACAAGGAAACCTCTGTCTGCCCCTGCCCTGAGTGCTCCTCTCCTTCCTGAAATACAATGTGCTGCACTGAAGTTTTACCTTTTGCCAGAAAGTGCTCGTGCAGGCACAATGGGCCGAACAGCCTCCCTCTATGAACCATGGACTGCATTACATTTTGAAGGAGTCACGGAACTTTGGGAAGATTGTGTTGGTTTTGAAACTGGTAAATGAAGTTCAAGTTCTCTAATTGGCCGTTTGAAGAAACCGGGAACTCACCTCATTGTCTGTCAGACAGCAGATGACAGTAAGCAGAAACAAACTGGGAAGGAAAACCTTAAGCAAGGATGGAACTTAGTTGTTCAACTTCAAAACTGCTTTGGAGGGAACTAATGAGACTTAGTGCATTATAGAAATGGTGATTTGACAGCTCTTAAATATTGTGGCATTTTGTTTTAAAATTAGGGCAAAAAAAGACCAATACTTTATCCACTTAGTACAAAGTGGTCTGAAAAAATAGTGAATGTCCTCAGCTCACGATAAAATTCATCTCTCTTTTAATTCCAGCCTTGCCCATGTGACCAAAATTCTATCATCCATTTCCACGTTTAATTTAGCCCAACATCTGAGCCCATGACTGTTCAATCATATTATCTGTTTCCACACCTCCTCTTAATCCTAACATTTCTATTTGCTCCCCATCCTGTTACTCAGTTATTTCAGATGCCGTATCTGCACTCCTTATTGCCTCTCCAACACATTGCAACTTGATTTCCTATCTCTGCAGTCGCACCCATCTTGAATCATCCACTTTTTCAACCCAAAGACCTTCAATGTGTTGTCATCTCTCAAAACAAAGCTGTTATTGGAGAATTTGCAAATCCCCTCATCAAAATGTTAATTTGGGGACCTTGGTCCTATAATCTCCAACACTGGTGCCAATCAGTTCAGCAACAGGGCCAAACATGTATCCAGTAGTGTGGGTACAGCCAATATAGGCCTAGAAATAACTTCAAAGGTGATTCCATCTAGACTCTGCTCCCCCAACCCCTGACATTATGTTTACTGAAAGTAGTACAGAACCCAATCTCATTGCAGCAATTCTGCCAAGTACAATTCCAAGCATCTCTTACAGAATGAGCTGTAAACTACCTTATATAGATGTTATATAGGGAACAGTAGGATGAAAATGTACATGTTAAGAATGAAGTACAGATGCCAGAAATTTTACCCATATTCTACAAATGTAGTTTCGTATCAACACTCTGAAATAATTATCCACAATTATCATTCAAGATAAAAGGGATGTATAATTACAACCAATTTACCTTTGACTAAAACAGCCAATCCATTTTCACCTCCAACTCACTCGCCAGTTATTTCTGGATACGGCAATTCTGTTAGAGGTCAACATAGCTGCCACCTCTTGCCTGAATCTGACCCCCAAATCCTATCTTCTGACTTACAGCATCTTCTCCAGGAAGCCCACATCTAATCTTATGTAACGAGAAATGCTAGTAATTATGAGTCAATGGAGTCAGGAGGTGGAGTCAGCGATCACAGAAGAGCAGCTACAGACTGAATGTCAAACCTCAAACAGCAGGTAACACCTACCATAACACTGGGGCTGTCCCACTCTTACACTGGTCTGTTGCAGAAGCACCATGAATCTTTCATCCTGGCTGCGATGTCAGGTAAGTGCTGAAACCTACAGATACCCTAAACAGCACCAAACCCAGATTTAACACATTTCAATCCTGACCAGTAGTGTTAACTTGAAAAAATATTTAACAAAAACAGAATTTGCGGGAGAAGCTCATCAAGTCTGGCAGCGTCCAGGGGAAGAAAAAAGCAGAGTTAAGGTTTTAAGGCCTGTGTTCTGATGAAAAGTAACCAGACTCAAAAGGTTAACTCTGCTTTCTTCCCACAGATGATGCAGCTCCATAACACCCCAGTTTGACCACACTTGGAATATTGTGTTCAGTTCTGTTTGCCTCATTATAGGAAGGATGTGGAAGCTTTAGAGAGGGTGCAGAGGAGATTTACCAGGATGCTGCCTGGACTGGAGGGCAGGTCTTATGAGGAAAGGCTGAGGGAGCTAGGGCTTTCCTCATTGGAGCGAAGAAGGATGAGAGGTGATTTGATAGAGGTGTACAAGATGAGGAGGGGCATAGATAGAGTGGATACCCAGAGACTTTTTTCCAGTGCAGAAATGACTATTATGAGGGGGCACAATCTTAAGGTGATTGGAGGAAAGTATAGGAGAGATGTCAGAGGTAGGTTCTTTACACAGAGAGTGGTGAGTGCATGGAATGCGCTGCCGGCGATGGTAGTGGAGCCAGATACATTAGGGACATTTAAGTGACTCTTGGATAGGCACAAGGATGATTGTAAAATGTAGGGTGTGCAGGGTAGTTTGATCTTAGCAGGATAATAGGTCGGCACAACATCACGGGCTGAAGGGCGAGTACTGTGCTGTACTGTTCTATGTTCTATATTCTAAATCTGAGCGTCCTCCAACTGCACCCATTCCAACACCTCCAATTTGCAACCTGATTTCCAGATGCAGCAATTCTCAACAAGTGTTTTATTTTATCCTCCCAGAAACTTCTCTGTATTTTCAGCTTCTGTTAATATGTTAGGCGCAAGTAGAAATCACATGAAAACTTGGAAAGCTTTCCTGATTGTGGTTCGTAAACAGTGCTGCATTTGAGGTGCATGACTGGTGAATAAATTAGTTGTAATTCAAGTTTTAAGGCTCAAAAGAAGAAATACAGAGGTGTGTGATTTATGCCTTCTTGGGACCCAACTGTTTAATAACTTGAGTATCATTTTAAGGCTAGTTCAAATTTGCATATATTCTAATGCGATTGGAAAGATATCTGGTTGTACATTAATAATGGCATTAGTTGCATTTTCATATCTAATGTCTGGTTGTGCCTAAGGACAAAACTCAAGATCCTCATTTATGACTCGAGAAAAGGGTGATTTTAATTATTTTCTAAACAACAGTTAGGAAATAGAAACAAAATGTGCCAAATGTCAGATATAGAGTCCTCCATTTCTTATTGATTAATTTGAAGGAACATTTAGTGCAACACTTCTCACTGTATTTTGTAACAAGATACACATGACAATAAATAAATAGTATTCCACTTATTACAGCGTTAATACTTCCACCTCAGTAACAGAATATCTGCACCCATTGGCAGGCAAGATGCAAGTACACTTGAAAAATAATCAAAGGTGAGAATCATACATCTTCCCTCAACAACTAATGTAAAGTTATATGTAAATTTTAAAAGTAAAATTAATTTGTGTCATAATCCAGCTTTTAGAAGGTGTGGATCAACAGTATGAACCCGCTAGTAATCTCACTCTACATCGTACAATGAGAAAAACTGAACGTGGAAGCTAAGGAACATGCATCAGACAAGTCAAAGGTAGTTTGATGCCATACCACAAAAGCTTCAGAATGATTGACATATACAACGCCATGAAAAAGATAGAAAACATTCTCCATCACCATTCACCAGAAAGCACACGAAATTCACCAGAAATATCAGGAATAAACTTCATTATATTTCAATTCTACAACTTGATATGTTAATTTCTGAAGATTCAATGGAAACAGCAGTAACTTTTTATTTCCCTTTTATAACAATAACGTTAACACTGGCACATATTGTGATGTTAGCAGCTCAATTCAAGTGGCTGTAATGGCCACAGTCTTTGTTTAGTCATCTGAATTATTTGATCTGATTTATTTTGTGCATATTCAATAGCGTAGCAACGAGAAGGACTTCTGCACAAGGCACTTCAACAATTACACCAGCTCGTGTGATTCCACTGAGTCGTGTTTATCAGCTTCAGATTAACCTGCACCTAAATTTTATTGGAAAATAATCAGCCTTTCCAAATGTTTCAATCCGGGTTGCGGTTTTATTTTTTCCAAGCTCAAAACCTTATTCTGCACGTTACCTGGTAATAATCCAGCATCTCCCCAACAAATCCACTAACCTACAAAGAGGTAATCAAATGTTTGGTTGTGGTTGATCAGTAGTGGAAATTCTTACACCGAAATGATTTTGTAACCGCTATCCTTGATCCTCAGTCTTACTCACATTATATCTTCTCTTCTCCATTCTCCATTAGTCCTAGTTCACTGAACCGATGAGTTAACCTTCCTAGATGCACAGGTAATTCTCAGCACGATGTGAACTCCAGTTAGCTCCTAGACACAGACTGAGTAATACAGCATCCAGCTAATGCTTCATACGATACCATGGAAACTGCTGTATTAATGGACCTTTTACACTGTCAACAGTTAAACAAAAAGTTTAAATAAACATTATGTTCAAATCACGTGCTCCATCAGACACCCAAGATCATGCAAGAAGTTGGTGATCAAAGGAATTTTCCAAAAATACCTACAGTGGATTCATCTGGGACCTGCTTCAGAAGCCCCACTAAGCATGTGAAAGAAGTTGAGATAGTTAAGCAAGTGCTAGCCTCCGAATCCTTTGAATTGTTATCCATTGTAGGGTTAAACATTGAAAAGATTGAAACCATCTTTTTCCACCTCTGCAACAAACTCAGTTTTCTTGCTCCTAATTCCACCTCCTTTCCCAATCATTCTCTCAAATTGTCTGCACCTTTAGATTTGACACTGCATTGAGCTTCAGTCCCTCTATGCTTTCCCTCAAAGTAACAATCCGCATCCGCCGCAACAAGTTCTACCTCCGCTAATTTGCTGCTGAAACCTCTATTCATGCCCCCAATCCCAATTATTCCAATGCTCTCTTGTTCTTCTCCTCCATTTCACCAACATCTGTTAAAATAAAATATTGCTCTATCTGAGCTTACGTTGCCCAAACTGAATCCTGCATCTAATCCTTGTCACCCATCAGCTCAGCCCTCTTTGACAGGCTGAGAGTTTTAAGCTGGCTCTTGGTAGCTACCTGATTACTCAACACCTTTAATTTTAACCTCTCGTCCAAGTGTTTAAATACCCGAGGATCAAATAGGCTTTTCTGAACTTCTCCTAAACCACCTGGGAGAAACAAACAAATCTGGGTTTCACTGTTCCAACGTCCTGTTTAAAACTGTACCACATTGTTCATACTGCCTCTCCTCACGCTGCCTGCTACAATGCATCAGCTCCATAGCTGCCCATTTTGTGGCTTTGCCTACGTCCTCCTGAAGCATGTTACTATCCAGCTGAATGCTCATGACTTTACAGAGAACAGCTCAGGCTAACAACTGAAAAACTTTCTCAATTGCAGCTCCCTGAAAATGCTACGTTTGATGGACAAGAACAAATCAATGAATTGAAACGCATACTTTCACAGTTCAAGAAGAAGTGCACTGTACCTATTTACTTCAACTTCAGACAAATTCTAATAAGATTCTGAGAATTCGTAGGCATTCCTCCACATTAACAAGACCAGAACAAGCTTTGCTTCATTTTGGGTTTTATTTCTGAATTTTGCCAATGCCCAGCACCATAAAGAACAAGGAGCAATACAGCAGAGGAACAGGCCTTTCGGCCCTCCAAGCCTGTGCCAACACACTTTGCCCTTCCATATTAAAACTGTCTTCACTTACAGGATCGTAGGGGAGTTCAAAACTAGAGGGCATAGGTTTGAGGTGAGAGGGGAAAGATTTAAAAGGGTCCTAAGGGGTAACATTTTCACACAAAGGATGGTGCATGTATGAAATGGGCTGCCAGAGAAAGTGGTATAGGCTGGTACAATTACAATATTTAAAAGGTGTCTGGACAGGTGCTTGAATAGGAAGGCTTTAGAGGGATATGGGACAAATGCTGGCAAATGGGATATCTGGTCGGCAAGGATGAGTTGGACTGAAGGGTCTGATTCCGTGCTGTACATCTCTATGACTCTATGATAAAGAAGAGGGTTTGTCCACATCAATATGGGGCTTGCTTTCATATGAAAAGGCACCAGCAGATAACAATCCAGAAATAAAACTCACTACTTAGCTCTGACAAACTCATACCTTGAAGAAAACAGAGGGTACAACTCACAGCTATGAAGCAAACTAGCAGATAAAATCTCACTCAAAGCACAAGTATTAGATAAAACAGGCTTCAGTCTCAAACTGAAAATATTCCCAAATCACTTACATAATGCAGCTGTCTACAAGTCATCTTGTTTCAGTAGAATAACATCATCTGGGTCATCAAGGAGATAACTTGTCAATAAATGCAGAAGCATAGCAAATAAGAACAGGAGTACGCCATTCGGCCCTTCAAGCCTACTCCACCATTCAGTATGAACATGGCTATTCATCCAAATCAGTAACTTCTTCCCACTTTCTCGCTCTACCCTTTGATCCCTTTAGTCCTAAGAAATTTTTCTAACTCCTTAAAAACATTTAATGTTTTGGCCTCAACTGCCAAAGAATTCCACAGCCTCTGCACTCCCTGGGTGAAGTATTTTCTCCTCATCTCAATCTTAAATGGCTTTTCCCCCATCCTTAACTCTGACTCTTGCTTCTGGACTTCCCAGGCATCAGGAACATCCTTCCTGTATCTAACCTAGTGTCTAGTCTTGTTAAAATTTCAGATGTTTCTTTGAGATCACGCCCCATTCTCTAAACCCTAGTAAATACAGCCCTAATCGATTCAATCTCGCTTCCTACGTCAGGCCTGCCAGGCAAGCAATCAAGAGGTAGCTTTGATGGCTTGGGGACCAAATAAAAGTTGACACAGTCAATTCTGATCTGAGGCTTGTCAAATTCACTGCTGCTATTCTCACAGGGAAAGCCGAGAGAAAGCACGAGCCAATTCCCCATGAGAATAAGGAAAGAAATACAACATGTGGAAAAAGTTTCTGCTTGAAACAGCTCTTTTTAGTAAGTATCTCTAAAGGATGAAACGTTACACCTGGTGTCTATAATCCCCAGTTCCATGTAATGTAAAAGGGTTAGTCATTGCACAACACTGCAAGGATTCCCGTGGGGCCCTGCATGCCACTTATAAAACATCTGTCAGCAACATCTGACAGAAATCCTGACCACACAGGTTAGCCAGACAAGCTCCAAAAACATTCCTGTTGTTGACAACTAGTGGTCAAACATGAAAATATATAAAAACTTTTCTTTTATTCATTCATGGGATGAGGGCTGTTGCTGGCTAGGCCAGCATTTATCGCGCATCCCTAATGGCCCAGAGGGCAGTTATGAGTCAACCACGTTGCTGGAGTCTGGAGTCATATGTAGGCCAGACCAGGGAAGGATGGCAGTTTCCCTCCCTAAAGGACATTACTGATTCAGATGGGTTTTTACGACAATCGGCAATGGATTCATGGTCATCTTTAGACTCTTAGTTCCAGATATTTATTGAACACAAATTCCACCGTCTGCCATGGCAGGATTCAAACCCAGATTCCCAGAATGTTATCTGGATTAAGAGTCCAGCAATAATACCACAAGGCAATTGCCTCCTCATAGAAACATCTAAAATGAATGAGGACATGTGAAATTCAAAACTGTTGTTTAAAATTACAATCAGAGTTTAAATTAATTAACACTCTACCTATTGTCTTTACTCCCTGGTAATCACAAACATTGTGTTTTGACCATCACCGTCAATCCTCTCTCAGACAAGGGTACACAGCTGAACCAGACTGTTCACAGCCAATTGTACCTCAAGATAAGCTACAACCTCATAACTTCACCACCTCTAATACCATCTACTTCTACCTCTGCAATACTGCCCATCTTCCCACAAAGCTGGGTGGAAGAGTGAGCTGTGAGGAGGATGCAGAGATGCGTCAGTGTGAGCTGGACAAGTGAGCAGACGCATGGGAGATGAAGTATAAAACGGATAAATGTGAGGTTACCCGTTTTTGGTTGGAACAACAGAAGGCAGATTATTTGAATGGCAACAGACTGGGAAAACGGGAGGCCTGGGTATCGTTGTACAGCAGTCACTGAAAAGGTGCAGCAGGCGGACAAGACAGCAAATGGTATGATGGCCTTCATAGTGGGGAGGTGGGGTGGAGTGGGGAGGTGGGTGGGTGGGGTAGTTGCACAGAGGATGTCTTGCTGCAATTGCCCAGGGCCTTGGTGAGACCACACCTGCAGTATTGTGTGTAGTTGTGGCCAAAGGAGGATGTTCGGGCTATGGAGGGAGTGCAACGAAGGTTTATGAGATTGACTCCTGGGATGTCAGAGCTGACGTAGGAGGAGAGACTGGATCAGGTAGGACTATATTCACTAGAATTTAGAACAACGAGCAGGCATCTCAGAAAATACTGAAATGCTCACGGGACTAGACAGGGTAAACGCAACAAAGATCACCAGGAGGTCCAGAACAAAGGTCACATTCTAAGGATACGAGGTGGGACAATTAAGGCTGAGGTGAGAAGAACTTTCTTCACACAGACAGTGATGAGCCTGTGGAATTCTCTGTGACAAAAACTGGTTGAGGCCAAAACATTGAATGTTTTCAAGAGGAGTTCGACACAGGTTTTAGGGTAAAAGGGATCAAAGGGTATGGAGAGAAAGTTAGAAAATGGTACTGAGTTGAATGAGTAACCATGATCGCATTGAATGACAGAACAGGTTTGAAGGGCTGAATTGCCTACTCTTGCTCCTATTTTCAATGCTTTTGTGTTTCATCCATTTCCGCGCATCTGCTACTGAAACCCTAACTCCTGCCTCAGTTACTTCCAGACTCATTACTCCAAAGTTCTCCTATACAGCTCCATATCTTACACCTTTCCACACACTCAAGCTCATCCAAATCACTGATGCCCATATACTGACTCAAACTAAATTATCTGTGCAATCTCTCTACCCGGTGATGCCTGTATCTTAATATTTTCACCCCTGTTTTCAATCCTTCCATGCCTCTACCATCCAAATTTCTGTAACTCATCCAGCCCGACAACTCTGAGGTCTCTGTACTCCTCCAAATCTGGCCTCTCAAGTATCCCAAGATCTTAACTGCTCCACTGTCACTGGACAAAATCTTCAAATTCCTGCTTCTCAGGTGTGGAAACTCTTTAAAATGCTTGTCAAAACCTAACTCCTTGATCCATCATTTACAATGGCGAGACCAAATGCAGACTGGGTGACCACCTTGCAGAATACCTCTGATCTGTCTGTAGGAACGACCCTAACCCTCCAGTTGCTTGCTGTGTCAGTAAACCGCATTGCTCCCATCCTAACATTTTATCATGGGCCTGCTGCAATGTTCCAACAGAGCACAACACCATATTGAATTGCAAGCTTGAGAGTCTGACTGCATGATGTCTGGTCTCTCCACCCCCACGAGCCTCCACCCCAACCCCATATTATCTTGTTTTCAAACCCCTTTATGCTCGTGCCCATCCTACCTCTGTCTCAAAAGGTGTGACTGGAGAAGTCTATATCCATCTACCTCTGACCTGCTGAATGAATCCAATTTTAATCACCCCAAAGTTAATAACCTTTTTTTGCTAGGCCCTAGACTTTAGAATTTCCTCTTGACCTTAACTACCTTAAAAGAAGCAAGCCTTAAAATCTAACTCTTAGGCCAATTTTTTTGGTCACCTGGCCCAATGCCACCTTTAGCAGCTTGGTGTTTTATAATGCATCTGTGAAGCACCTTGGGACATTTTATTTCAGTAAAGGCACTCTAGAAAGATATGTTTTGTTATTGTACTCAAGATTAGAGATTCCGTGACAGATAACATATAGCAATCTGAATATAATCCAATGTGATCTCTACGTATCATGTCCTATGTTTCTTATGCATGATTGCTGGAGACTTGTTTGAATTTTCTATCGACATTAAATATTGACGCTTGCTTCAATTTATGTTAACGATGTTATCCTTTAAGTTATTTCTACCAGTAGCTACTCTCCACTGAGGTCAGCATTTTACCTCCTTAGGGATTCTATCTGACATTTTAACACGACATTGGCGTGTGCTCTGATACGCAAATTTGCTTATGTAATAAGACACATCGAGCGGTACTGTCTCCTGATAGGGATTTATTTCATCTACAAACCTCATTACTCTTCGCTTCCAGTTCCAACCCATGTTTGCAGAATTGTTGTTCATTGTCTAACATGTATTTTAGATTTGCTTTAATCTGTTGCAGCAGCAAATATCCAGTCAAATGTGAGCACAATAAAAAAAGAGAATATTTAATTGTTCACACGATATGTTATTTCGCCTGAAATTTGAGCACTGCACTTAGTAACAAACCTGATTTTTAACTATATTACAAATACATAATTTATTATCAGTGGTTTGCCAATAAATTCCATTTCTACAGCAAAACAAAGTCATGTCAAGGAAATTCCCGAGCCCCTATTCTACATTCTCCTAGTATACAGGCAGAGTAGCCAATATTTGGTATGTATTTTATATGAAGAATTTTGAGAGTAAAATCCTCTTAGGTGATTGGAATTGATCGAACTTGATGCCAATCTCTGAAGAACCTGCTCAGTCCCCAGCTCCAAGCGAACTAGTTGAACAATCTCTCTCAGTATAAATTGGCTGGTATCGTTTCCTTTCTGTGCCTGCAGGGAGATTCCAAACATTTGAAAAATGCTGCTCAGGCTAGTATATCACAGCCTAATTCATCATTGACTGCATTTCTATTGAATGAGAGACCACCGACACCTCATTTTGCCAAATATTTGATGTCCTCAGAAACTGACTAGCTGTATTTACCCCTGTAATTTCTCGTTTGTGTCGCACTTTTCTTTGAGTTCACCACAAACAGGGAATATTGCAGCTGAAATCGAGTTTAGTGCTTTGGCAGTCCTGATCGCACGGGACCACCAACCAAATCTGATGGCAGAACAGTGGCTCAGTGGTTAGCTCTGCTGCCTCACAGTGCCAGGGACCCGGCTTCGATTCTAACCTCAGGTGACTGCCTGTGTGGAGTTTGCACACTCTCCCCGTGTCTGTGTGTTTCCACCGGGTGCTCCGGTTTCCTCCCACAGTCCAAAGATGTACAGGTTTTGTGAAATGGCCATGCTGAATTGCCCTTAATGTTCAGGAATGTGTAGGTTAGGTGTGTTAGCCAAGGGAAATGTAGAGTTACAGGGAAATGGTCAGGAGATGGGACTGGATGGGATGCTCTTCAGAGGTTCAGTGAGAACTTGTTGGGTCAGAATGGCCTGATTCCACACTGTGGGGATTCTATGATTCTAAATGGTGACATTTGATATCACACCATAGCACGCTGTGAAATCAGTTCAGTGCAATGATTAGCGAAGTACTTACAGAGGATTAATGTCAGATTCAATGGGCCTAAAGCCTGAGGCAAACAGGCTTAGGGAAGGAATTTGGGAACATGATACAGAGGCAGTGGAAGGCACAGACCTCAACGGTGAAGACAAGGAAACCTATCCCGACTCAATTTTCTCTCCCTTGGTCCAGGAACTCCCTACCTACGTCTGAGACACCACCCACGCCCTCCATCTCCTCCAGAATTTCCAATTCCCCGGTCCCCAACACCTCATTTTTACCCTGGACGTCCAGTCCCTATACACCTGCATTCCCCATGCAGATGGCCTAAAGGCCCTCCGCTTCTTCCTGTCCCGCAGGCCTGACCAGTCCCCCTCCAATGACACCCTCATCCGCTTAGCCGAACTCGTCTTCACCCTCAACAATTTCTCTTTCAATTCCTCCCACTTCCTACAGACAAAGGGAGTGGCCATGGGCACCCGCATGGGCCCAAGCTATGCTTGCCTCTTTGTAGATTACGTGGAACAATCCCTCTTCCGTACCTACACTGGCCCTAAACCCCACTTCTTCCTCCGTTACATCAATGACTGTATCAGCGCCGCCTCGTGCTCCCACAAGGAGCTCGAACAGTTCATCCACTTAACCAACACCTTCCGCCCCAACCTTAAGTTCACCTGGACCATCTCTAACACCTCTCTCACCTTCCTGGACCTCTCTGTCTCCATCTCGGGTAACCACCTAGAAATCGATATCCATTTCAAGCCCACCGACTCCCACCGCTACCTAGAATACACCTCCTCCCATCCACCTGCCTGCAAAAATGCCATCCCCTATTCCCAATTCCTTTGCCTCCGTCGCATCTGCTCCCAGGATGAGGCATTCCACTCCCGTACATCTCAGATGTCCTCGTTGGAACGCAACTTCCCCCCGCAGTGGTCGAGAACGCCCTCGACCGTGCCTCCCGCATTTTCCACAACTCATCCCTCACACCCCGTCCCCGCAATAACAACCAAAAAAGAATCCCCCTCGTCCTCACGTACCATCCCACCAACCTCCAGATCCAACGCATCATCCTCTGACACTTCTGCCATCTGCAATCTGACCTCACCACCAAAGACATTTTTCCCTCCCCACCCTTGTCTGCTTTCCTGAGGGACCACTCTCTCCATGACTCCCTTGTCCGCTCCACACTCCTCTCCACACTCCCCTCCAGCCCCATCACACCGGCACTTCTCCCTGCAACCGCAGGAAGTGCTACACCTGCCCCCACACCTCCTCCCTCACCCCATCCCAGGCCCCAAGAAGACTTTCCACATCAAGCAGATGTTCACCTGCATATCTGCTAATGTGGTATACTGCATCCGCTGTACCCGTTGTGGCCTCCTCTACATCAGGGAAACCAGGCGGAGGCTTGGGGACCGCTTTGCAGAACACCTGTGCTCGGTGTGCAATAAACAACTGCATCTCCCAGGTCGCGAACCATTTCAATTCCCCCTCCCATTCCTCAGACGACATGTCCATCCTGGGCCTCCTGCAATGCCACAGCGATGCCACCCAAAGGCTGCAGGAACAGCAACTCATATACAGCCTGGGAACCCTGCAGCCCAATGGTATCAATGTGGATTTCACAAGCTTCAAAATCTCCCCTCCCCCGACCGCATCCCAAAACCAGCCCAGCTCGTCCCCGCCTCCCTAACCTGTTCTTCCTCTCACCTATCCCTTCCTCCCACCTCAAGCCGCACCCCCTTTTCCTACCTACTAACCTCATCCCGCCCCCGTGACCTGTCCGTCCTCCCTGGACTGACCTATCTCCTCCCTACCTCCCCACCTACACTCACCTTTGCTGGCTCCATCCCCACCTCTTTGACTTGTCTGTCTCCTCTCCACCTATCTTCTCCTCTATCCATCTTCTATCCGCCTCCCCCTCTCTCCCTATTTATTTTAGAACCCTCTTCCCCTCCCCCATTTCTGATGAAGGGTCTAGGCCCGAAACGTCAAGCTTTCCTGCTCCTATGATGCTGCTTGGCCTGCTGTGTTCATCCAGCTCTACACCTTGTTATCTTAGTGGGGACAATGTACCTGAGGATGAGCAGGAGACACAGATATTTCAGATGGTTTGTGGTGGGAGGGTGATGGGGGTAGATGGTACTGAAAACTACAGAGGGATTTCAGGGCAAAGGTGGAGAGTTTCCACTTAGGATGTAAACACAACCCAAATGCAAATTGTGCACCACTTGTATTGTCACAAATCTAAAAGCTTCCATGATCCGGCACAACAGAAATGCTTTACAATATAATTACTTCTCCTCTGGTACTACAAAGTTTATTCTTTTTTAAAAAAATGAATAGCAATGCAGTGCAGATTTAAGAAATCAGGTGAAAACTCACAGAAAAAAAGAAGAAACATGTTTTATTAATTTTTTACTCCTTTGCCTGCACAAAATCCAATTTGACATAACTGAAGATTATTTCAGAAATGGCAACGCCGAACCATTCACCAAAATGGACTGATTCTGCAGTTCATCCTAATGATGAGTGAAGCTAGTTGCAGAGGATAGATGCTGGGTACAGACTGAAGGCCCAGTCAGTCTCCTTGCAAATTCTGTCTTTTTAAAATATGTATATGCCTTGAAAAGATGCCAATTAGTGTGCATTAAAGACAAAGCTTCATTTGAAAAGGTTAATTGATGGGTCGCAAATGGGCACAATTAACAGCAGCTCACCATGCTCATTAATATGCTGGGGGGGGCAGAGGTAGATTCATGGGACCACCAGTAGTACAGTGGTTGTGACCATGCCTCTGGGATAGAAGGAACATGTTTAAGTCTCACTAGCCCCAGAGGTGAGTCATTACATTTCTGAACAGGTTTATTTAAATAAAACTTTTCCTGAGAATATTTTTAAGCCAGCACTAAAGGTTCTGAAATTTGATTAATGCAGCATTTGACTTGCACTCAAAATTCCTTGATCTGCTGCTCTAGTTTTGCTGATTTTGGGCAAATGGTGCAATCGAGCGAAAGATCTACTATATTTTAAGTTTGACAAAGTCAGAAGTCACACGACACCAGGTTATAGTGCAACAGGTTTATTTGAAATAACAAGCTCTCGGAGCGCTGCTCCTTAGTCAGGTTCACCAATAACCTGGTGTCGTGTGACTTCTGACCATGTCCACCCCAGTTCAACATCAGCACCTCCACATTTGAAGTTTGAAACGTGGGAGTTGGTAAAAGAAAGTGTAAGTCAACAATAACAGAAATATAATGAAGCCATGAAACTTAGTCAGACTTTAGCTGCCAGCAACGGAATTCAGGTGACCTGGAGGATAGATTTCACCATGTGTGGAGACAGGAGTAGCTGCAAATGATGTTGTACAAGCAATATTTATAATGTATAAAACACTGGCTTGACGACAGGAGACACAGATTGCTGGTGGAGGGTTGTTTTATTGGACTGGAGGCCTGTGACCAGCAGTGCTCCACAGGGATTAGTGCTGGGTCCACTGTTGTTTGTCATTTGTCATTTACATAAATTAATTGAATGAGAATTTAGGAAGCATGGTTAGTAAGTTTGCGGATGACACCAAAATTGGTGGTATATTTGACAGTGAAGAAGGTTATCCAAGATTATGAAGGGATCTTGATCAATGGGACCAATGTGTTGAGGAGTGGCAGATGGAGTTTAATTTGGATAAATGTGAGGTGTTGCACTTTGGTAAGACAATCAAGGGCAGGATTTATATAGTTAATGGTAGGGCCCTGGGGGGTGTTGTCGAACAGAGACCCAGGGGTTCAGGTACATAGTTCTTCAAAAGTTGCATCACAGGTAGACAGGGTGGTAAAGAAGGCATTTGGCGTGCTTGCCTTCATTGCTTAGACCACTGATATAGAAGTTGGGACATCATGCTGGCGTTGTACAGAATGTTGATGAGGCCAGTTTGGAATGCCATATACAGTTCTGGTCACCCTGCTATAGGAAGGATACTATTAAACTGGAGAGTGGGTAGAAAAGATTTACCAGGATGTTATCAGGACTGGAGGGTATAAGTTAAAAGGAGAGGCTGGATAGGCTGGGTCTTGCTTTTAACTGGAGCGGAAGATGCTGAGGGGTGATCTTATAGAGGTTTATAAAATATGAGGGGAATGGATAAAGTGAATAGCAAAGGTCTTTTCCCTAGGGTAGGGGGTTCAAAACTAGAGGGCATATTTTTAAGGTGAAAGGAGAAAGATTTAAAAGGGACCTGAAGGACAATTTTATCACACTGAGGGTAGTTCATATGTGGAATGAATTGCTACAGGAAGTGATAGATGCAGGTACAGATACAACATTTAAAAGACATTTGGCCAGGCACATGAATGGGTAAGGTTTAGAGGGATATGGGCCAAACACAAGCAAACGGGACTAGTTTAGTTTGGAAAACTTGGTCAGCAAGGACAGGTTCGACCGAAGGATCGGTTTTCTTGTTGTATGACTCTAGGGGGTCAGGAGCTCAGTTAAGATTTGGAAGGAATAGCCAGGCTGAGAGGAATTTGGTTCAGAGTTCACAATGGTCAAAGATGAGGCTGGAATCAGTGGTGAAAGAGAGAAATTTACAGTGGGAGCTGAAGTTAATGACTTCAGACTTCCAAGCATTGAGCTGTAAATGGTTGAATAATCATACCTTACAGCACAGAAACTGCTGTGGAGAGGGTCAAAAAAGGGCAGAAGTACAATGAGCATGTAGAAGAAAAGAACTAGCATCTCTTGATTTGATGATTATGAAGGTTTGTCAAAAAATATACGTTTTTGAAACCTTTTTTTGAAAAGTAGCAGTTAAAAGGTCAAAGAGAAAATGAACAGAGCAGTAAAACTGGATTGCCAATAATAGAGGTTTAGCAACTGTACTGTTCACCAGAAAATTCATGTAAAGTCCAATTAATACCTGTAACATGCCGAGACATTTGAGGCATTGTAGCCACAGCAGGATATTACAGAAATGCAAGACTCTCTATGATTTAGAATCAATTTGAGCAGTTATTTTTAATTACGTCATTTTTGTTGATTAGAATGTGATACAATAGCTTAGAACTTCATTGGACAAATTGGCCAAATATGAAGGATCTCAATTCACGCAAGTGTTTAAATTTTCAATTAAAAAATTGTGATAAGCAGATCTAAGGATGTATAAATCATCTGCGTTCCTTTACACTAATGGTTTATGCACCTCACCTACCACTGATATCTTCACCACTAGGGGTTAAGCAAAGAACCAGAAATGGTGAGAAAAAAATTGTATGAGAACAAATCAGTATTCTTCTATAATAGACAACTTCGAGCAGCACTTAAATCTCACTTTCTACCTTTTACAGAATTCCGCTTCACTAGTTCATTATATTACTTAATAAGCTGCAAAATCTGTAGGTGTCCTGTTTCTAATGAGATTGATCTGCTCATTCCCTGTAAAATATTTGCACTTTTAGTAGTCCAGATTTATTGCTATTTTCTCCAATTTTTTTTAAAAAGGCAGTTCACATCAATTTCAGAGAAACAGTAACCTTCATTAGTAATGCAGATTACTCAAAAAAAAACCCTCTACCACACAGAGTCTGATAAGGCTGCGTGGAGAATTATTTTCATTTCTATACTGTGTTCACAATTTATCAAATAAAAGTATACCACACATGGGAATCGACTGAAAATGGTTGTTTCTTAAATGAATCATTGTATGAAATGGCTTCCCAGCACTATTATAATGGTGTGCCTTGAACAATCATCTTCAGTTTTTCTTTCCTAACCATAAGGTATAAGAATAAGATTGCTACGTCATCTCAGATAAACTGAATGAGGCAAGAATCCTTGTTCCTGTGCCAGAGTGAATGGATCATCTGAGCACAATTAATAGAAGAGTATCAGACGATACTGGGGATAAAAGAAACAATCCTTAGTGCGAATGCACAGTTATATTTTAGAAAAACAATACTAATAAACAGCAATTAGTTGTCAGTGACAGTCGCTCCCATGTCACTGTGTGTAGTTTGCAATCAAATCGATCCCACTGTTATTTTTCCTGTAGGTGGAACTATAATACTGTAATTGACTTTTCTGTAATGGATGCCACACAGGGCAATTTTTGGAAAAAAAATCCTGTGTCTCTGCCCATGCAAAAGTTTTTCTCCATAAACCAAACTTCTAATCCAGCAACGTTTATCAAAACATACGAAGATCTGAAAAGGGAACATTATTTACAGATTCTTTGTAAATCAATCATTTTGAACAGTGCAGCAGGATGTGGCTCAGTTCACACATCTAATTGTTATTTATTTGGATGCATGGCTAATATTTGTCCAAATCTTTGCACATCTGTTCATGGCAAGAGAACAGAACTCATCTATTATCTGTTATCTCTTATCTCGGGTTCTCCAGCATCTGCAGTACCTTTTATCTCTGATACAATTTTAACCCCACTGCGAAGCCTCTTCTAAGGATGCCTACCCTGAAGAAGGATGAAGGGTCTAGGCCCGAAACGTCAAGCTTTCCTGCTCCTATAATGCTGCTTGGCCTGCTGTGTTCATCCAGCCCCACGCCTTGTTATCTCGGATTCTCCAGCATCTGCAGTACCTTTTATCTCAGAACTCATCTATATGATAGTCACACAGTCATTCACCTGATATTCTGTGGTGCTCCAACTGTAAAGTTGAGTTTCAAACATCATTCAATTTAAAAATTATTCCTATAACAACTATTGTCTGGACATCAATGATTAATGTACACTTATGGCTAGGACAAGAATTTAACTGATGCACATGAAAATTTAGCAATATTTTAGAAAGAACAATGGCTGAAAAATTTGGTATAATTGCAACATTAATTTTGCAAAACATTACTTTTTGTGCCAATAAGGATACATTGGTTCATATAAGCTAAAGCGTACCAATACAGATGCAAAGCTAGGTTTTGTTGTTTGAGTAATTAGATTACCGTTTAATGGCTGCATTGGGCAAATAGGTTAAAAGATCTGAACTGTAAAACCTCCACCAAAAAAAATGGTAAAACTATAACTAACTAGAAAAAAATTAAGGATAGCATTAAGTTGGAATAAGAGGCTTCCAAGATTGTCAAAACAGTAATCCATTCAAGGATTGGGAAGGTTTTAAAACAACACAGGACAATCAAGAAATTGATAAGGAGGGAGAAAATAAAATAAGAATATACTAGGAATAAAAGTTTAAGAGAATTAAAAGCTTTTGCAAGCATGTACAAAAGTGAGTCTTAGAGATAAATTTAGGAAAATTATAATACATAGGAATGGCACAGCCAACATCTTATGTTTATATAGTTGTTTTAAAATAATGAAACATGTCTCACAGGAACATTACAAAGTCAAATATGACTCTAAGCCATAGAAGGAAACATTTGATCAGGTGACTGAATGCTTAGACACAGGGGTAGGCTTTATGGAGTGTCTTAAAGGAGGGAAGCAACATATAGAAAGGAAGAAAGCTGTTGGGAGGATAATCCAGAGCATGGCAGCAAAGCAACTGAAGGCACAGGCATCAATGATGGAGCAATTATAATTGAAGATGTACAAAAGGCTAAAATAAAAGGGCACACTACTTTGAATGGTTGAAGGCTTGCAGAAGATTAAAGAGATGGAGAAAGAGGAGACTAGGCAGGAGATTGAAAACAAGGATAAGAATTTTAAAATTAAAATTTCCCAAGTGCCAATGTAGGACAGTGAGCACACGGATAAATGGGAAATGGAACTTGACACTGGGTAGCAGAGTTTTGGATATTTATGGAGAGTGAAATTGCATTGAAATAGTTGAACTTAGATGTAACTAAATCATGATACCAAGCATAAACACCAGCTGAACCAAAATGGGCAAGTTCAGGTGATGTTATAGACCTGGAAAGAGGCAAGCTTACCGACGATTTGAATGTAAGGTCAAAATATCAAGATCAGACATAACAGGCGTTGTGAATAGACTAGCTGACTCTCAGACTGTTGATAGGGAGTGCATGAGGTTGGTGCCTGGGGAACAGAGTTTGGGACAGGGACCTAAAAGAAATTAATTTCCAAATATTTAACCAGAAATAATTTATGCTCACCCAGCACAGAGTGTCAGGTAAGCAGTTTGTTAATTCAGGGACAATGCAGGAGCCAAGACAAATGGTGCCGAGGTAGAGCTGGTGGTTGTCAGTTACACGTGAAAACTAACATTGTGCTTTGGAATGAGGCCACTGAGAGGGAGCATATCAATGAGAAATAGAAGGGGACCAAGAATAGATTCTTGGGGGTCACTACAGGTAATGGAAATTTAAATAAGTATCTTGCATTGTCCTTTGTAGAAAAAAACCAGTTGTAGTTAGCTGACTTCATGTGCTTTACCTCACTTATCTCTCTCACTCTCTTGGATGAAATTAGTCCTACTGTAAAAGCTCATTCAGAAAGTGATGCCCTATTGGAGGTCTCTGGGCTTCCACTCTCCAAGGAGAATGCAACCATTAAGATAAGAGCTTTAAAGTGCAGTACACAGTTCAATCCACTATTAAAATTTCAGCACAATGGCAACCAGGCTTGGAAAACAGGCAAGGTAATCTTTAAGTTCTAACAGCAGATTCACTTGGATTTATTCATCTTCGTTTATGCTGCTCCACCTTAGTGATGCTCTCTATAAAAATCTTCAGCTTTTTTAAAAGTCCTTGGTCAGCTTTGACTTTCATTCCAATAATTCCAAGACCAGCTTCACCCTTCTCCACTTCTGTTGGAAATATACACTTATTATTCCACTCTCATCTCCAACTTCACGGTTCAAGAACATTTTCCGTTTTGTGTCTGCAATCATCTCGTTAATTTTTTAACACTAATAATGATGAGTGATCTCAGAAAGGAAACTTCAAGCCATCTTGTTGTGGAGTTATTAAGTGCTTCCAAGATTTAAATGGCTAGAGTAATAGTACTGTATGTACATCTCTATTTGTGGAGGATTGTTTCTTTCGTCTGCTGCGAGAGAGGCTTCAGCAATGACTCTAATGAAACCGATCTAACTTGCTGATCTTAAAGCAGTAACTCTTCCTTCAGACAGGAAAAAGATCCGCCTTTACATTTTGGGACGACAAATCTTGTCAGCACTTGTACTCAAAAGTCTATCACATGCAAACATTTCTTTTTAAATGAAGGAGCAATCAATGATTGAATTTTTGTAAAATTTATCACAAGCAAGATTTCTCAGAATGGCTGATACGCATTTGGGAAAACTGAGCACTGAATAAAGTCAGACAGAAAGAAGGAGAGGTCCAATAAAACATAAAAAAATTGGAGAAGGCTTTTCAAAGTAAGAAGGTAAGTCTCTTGGTCGCAGCCTCTCAGGTAGCTTGCCAGCTTGAGTCAAATTGATGACACATTGAGAGGATACAAGCATTAAATACTTTTACTTAGCTTTCAGCAAACCGTAATTTTCATGGTGAAGGATGTTAACATGGGGAAGTACATTTTTCACTTTTAGCAGCCAAGTATCAGAATGAAATGCCCCAAGTCAGATTTAATGGATTTGTTAATGAATAGTTGCTGAGTTATACTATTTGTCTAGCAATCAGAGGGTAAGCTTTCAAAGCTCTTCATGGAAGAAATTGTGCAACTCAAATCAATAGATCTGCTAAATACTGACAAGTGTTTGAAGCAGCTGTAAAGGCAGAAGGCAGCTACTGCTTCACAAAAATCCTTTAGGAAACGGAATCTATTATTCCTACCTGACCTGGCATGCACTTGATTTCAGCTCCAGCCTCAGGGTCATTCAGCTTAGCAATAAATACCATCTTGTTACCACTCAAGAGAAAATGTTAAACATGTCCTTGATACCACCAGGTTGAGCTCTTGTAGTCCAGTCTGTAGCATCTCTGCTTCTAAGCTGGAATCTCGAGGTTTAGTTCCCACTCCACGACTGGATGGCCAGGAAAGGTGCGTTCACAATGCAGCCGAAAAGTTCAAGGTTCAATGTGTAAATCCTTCCAACTGGCAGGCAGTAAGAGACGGAGAGATTCCTGGTCAGTCATGTGATGGCACAAAATTGGATCTTGTGCCACCGGTATCCACAGCTCCAGGCCACAACATTCATGCATAAGTACACCATGCCCCAGCAATTCCTCAGAGCCCAGTTAGCAGCACAGCTAGTGCAGATCAGAATAAGGTTCAACAGCACAGGGTGCGATCGCTGTCCTATCTGGAAGGGACTCAGGACCTACCTCTTTGTTCTACCTGTGGCGGAGCTTGCAGCATTGTGGGTCAGACCTGCCTTTGGGTAGCCACTCAAGAAACAGGAAACAAATGAAGTCGGCTCAGTTGGCAGCACAGTCATTTCATGGTTCATAGAATGCCTACAGTGTGGAAATAGGCCCTTCGGCCCAACAAGTCCACACCAGACCTCAGACATCCCACCCAAGACCCATCCCTATAACCCACTTAATCTACACATCCCTGAACACCATGGACAACTCAGCATGGCCAATCCACCTAACCTGCACATCTTTGGACTGTGGGAGGAAACCGGAGCACCCGGAGGAAACCCACAAAGACACGGGGAGAATGTGAAAACTCCACACAGACAGTAACCAGAGGATGGAATTGAACCTGGGTCCCTGGTGCTGTGAGGCTGCAGTACTAACCACTAAGCCACTGTGTCACCCCGTTATTTGAAATTGATTCAGAATTTTGAGAATTCAAGTTCCTAATCGAGGCTGTCCCTTCAGACCAGTACCAAGAAAGTTGTGCACTGTAGCAGGCATTATCCATTGTTGCACTGGTATCAGGAAGGTGTTGAAGATCACATGAAAGACTTTGTAAATAAACAGGGTTTTATCTTGGTCCCTTGGCCAGCACATGACCCTGGTAAATTTATCCATATTTATCCTTCCTTTGCACTATTACATTGTACCTTAGTTTAGTGTCAATCCACAATGTAATAATGTGCACTGCTTTAATATAATGAAACACAGAAAATGTAATTGATTGGACACTGAAGAATTGATAACATGCTGCATGTGCCTTCACAGCATCTTGCATCAATTGCTCCCAGATAGTAGCAGCAAAACTTTCTTTTGTTATTATGGTCACTAATGTCATCAATGAATGCTCAGCAACAAAAAGGAATTTTAAGACAACAGCTCATCTTCAGTTGCATCTGAATAATGTCCCTTTCTTGCTTATAATTATTTTTAAATCAACCTGTTCACACAGGTCATGGCCCACCTTTGGGACAGGTGGGATTTTAACCTAGACTTTCTGGCCCTGAGGTAGTGACAGTACCATTGTGCCACAAAAGCCCCCTTGTAGCTGACACTGAAGTCAGGCCCTTTAACCATCAGGCCACACGGCCTGCCCTGTTTATTACAGTCTTGGCAAAATGCAACAACTTTCTCTTCTCAATTGGTTAAACACTATCATGCATACTCGTGCTTGGATTTGGAAACAGCTGGCGGTGAAGGGGAAAACGAAAGGGCCATCACACCCAGAACTGAAATCTTTTTGGACCCGGACAGACTAGTTCACAGTAAAGGACAGCATATTCTCATGGGGAGTAAGAGTGATAGTTCTGAGCAAAGGTCACTGCCAAATAATGACCATCACGGCGAACCAAGGGTCTCCAAAATGAACATGTTGGCGAGGAATTATGTCTAGTGGCCAGAATTGGATGCAGGCATAGCCACATTGGTGGGGCAGTACCCAGAGTGCCAGCAAGGACAAAAATTACCACCAGCAGCTCCCCTACATCTGTGGGAATGGCCGGGTAAACCTTGAACTCAGTTACATGTTGACTATGCAGGTCCTTTCATGGGCTCAATGTTCTTAGTCATTGTAGATGTCCACTCAAAGTGGTTGGACATGGATAGGGCCCATTCACCAAACACGGAGACGACGACAGAGAGCTGTGCGCATCTTTTTCAACACACAGAGTCTCAGAAGTGTTGGTCATGGGCCATCATTTACCAGCAGGGAATTTGGGTATTTCCTAAAATTGAATGGGATTTGACACATAAGGACAGCTCCATAACAACCATCATCCAATGGCCTGGCAAAAGGAGCAGTCTAAACTTTGAAAGCTGGCTTGAAGTAACAGCCTGCAGCCTCATTAGATACCAAGCTGCCACAGATCTTAATTGATTACAGAACCACCATCATAGCACTGGCAGAGTTACTAGTGGGGAGAAGACTCCACACCAAGTTGAGTCTGAACTTCCCAGAGCTCGAGGGAGAGTGAAACGGCAGCAGGAACGCCATGCCAGACACCAGACTCCGCCAAGCAGCAGAAACAGTTTTATACAGGGGACGAAATTTGGTGTAATAATCACAGAAATGGCCCTGCATGGTTAACGTGAGGTCAGAACCAGTGAAACATAATGTTCAGGGCGATGCAACGGTCCTCAACAAGCATGTGGACCATATGAAAGCCGCAAATTCGCAAACAGTGTGGGAGCAAACCATGCCCTGTCCCTGAGAACAGTCAGAAAGGCTGCCAGAACTGGTAGGTTCACCCCTTCTGTCAAGTGTTGATGAATCGTCTGAATCTGAGACACACATGACAGATGTAGCTGCCTCGATGCTGTTGCTGCCGTAACAGAGTGAAATTCTACCGGCTTCTCCTGGTGGAAGTGGCGATTTCCTGTGCGTTACATGCTGCCTGTACCGGACTCCAAGTCAGAGGAACCTGACCCAGTGCTGAAATGATCCAGGAGGCTCTCTGAAAAAAACAGTCAGCCTATCCCCTCGGACTCCAAGCGGGAGGGATGTAGTGATTGCAACGAGGTCAGCCAGGTGGACAGCTTAGAATACAAGTTCCCTGATTGGGCCAGATTAACAGCTCCAATCAGGGAGCCCTGACTGAAAGCTATAAACAGGAGTGTCAGAGATACTGACACTCTGATAGCTGATTCTGAATGAGGCGGTCCTAAAGTCAAGGATGTTCCTGTGTAAATGAGAGGTCTCACGGTGGAGGCTGGGGGCACGATCTGGACACTTCCTTTTCTTTTGGCTGTTTCTTTTATTTCTGCTTCTGTTTTTTAATCCTGTCTTTTGTCTACTTAGATGGTGCTGGAGAATGGTGACTTTGTACACGTTTCACTGTACTATACTCAAGTACACATGACAATAAATCCTAAACCTAAAATCTAAAAAAATCTAGACTTGATGACAGGATACTGGCTTCTGTGGAGTTATTTTGATTAGGCTTGCTCATGCTTTGGATACTTTGACCAGCTTATGTACTAAATACACTTTACCCAAGTCCTCTTGTTGGTGAGGTGGACAAAGGGTCACAGAATTCAGTTTGCCATTCAACTCAATTGTATGAACAAAATATTCCTTATTAAAACCACTAGTAAGCATTTCCCAAATTCCAACAATATTTACTATCTAGCTCTATCCATCCGAGAAAGGGTATTACGTGCCATAGTCCATGTGTTTGCACTAGGCTGTTAGAATCTCCTTCCTCTCTGATTGAGGGCTGGCTCTCTTCCACAAAGGAGGGTTTCACATGTCAGAGCGGTCCCCCTTGGTTTGCTGCACAGTCTTCCGCCACAAGTCTTGCTGCGCGTCTTTGCTAACAGGTGGCTTCCAGATGTGTGTTTTTTATTCCCCCTCGCCCTGGACTTTCCAGAATGTTCTGTGAACTTTGGCTAATAGGGTCATGAGTTCAGTTCAATTCATCCAATGGGGTCACATCAACATTGCTGCCATGTTGCGGAGGTGTAAAGTGCACATACGCAGGCAATTGAGGTACCGGAAAGTCTGATCGATAGTTCCTCAATCCACAACCGTCAGGCTGGTTGTAACTAGTTCTCCCAATATCTTTGTGACCTCTTTGACATTTGTTTCCACTGTTCTCTATAGCTATTGGTTGCTGGCTGCTGTTTAATTTAGTTTGGCCAATTTTCTGTCAGGCCCAATTTCTCCAGCTATGGGTCAATTGAGAATGTCCAATTCTGGGCCCGTGGTCGCTATATCTATAATCTTGCTAAAGCAAGAGGAATATGCTGATATGTGGTGTTTGGAGTTCTTTTAGCCTGTTCAGCTACAGCTGATGCACCAGTTCCTACAACGGTACAATGTAAGGTGAACCTCAAAATCACCATCAAGCAGACTCAGCTTTGTTCATGGGAGGGAACAAAATGCCTAAGAGGCTAAAACTGGTTTATTAAAATACACAGTGAAAGTGCTTTCTAGTTGATGTTTCTTGAATGTAATTGTGGCTATTGCATGTTCATCAAGAAACGTTAGGCATTTACTTATTAGAGCAATTATCGGACTTTATATTGCCAGTCTGGTGTCTCAGTAAGTGCGCAAAATTGAAAAATTACCTCCAGTGTCCAAATGTCACAGCTACACCAAGAATTCTGTCCTGCTGAGTGATTTATAGGACAGCTACTGGTCTCAGGCCAGCTGCAAATTATTGCTTGCAATAGTTGTTGCTCTAGACTATAAATCATTTATGTTGCCTATCTGGAACTAGAATTCTCTTGTTCAGGATGGAGTTCTGCATCTTACAGCTGTTAGAATGTAAATGTCTGCACAGTCAAGGCAACAGCCTCCACACGCTTCTGCTGCAAACTAGTTTAACACCTACAATTAAATTATTTCCACATGATCTGAGATTCACATTCTGTAGAGCCATAATTTTGTAAATTTATTGCTGCATGAAACGGAAAGGTTACACTGTAAACATTCACTTTAAAAATCATCAGAAGGCGTCAGTGATCAACGTGAAGGGACCTAGAGAGTCAGTGTCCAACAGCATACAGAAAGCAAGTGTTAAAAGTGAATCTTGGTTGTTAGCATGGGATCATTAAAATCCCTACAGTGTGGAAGCAGGCCATTCAGCCCATCAAGTCGACAGTGACCCTCCAAAGACCATCCTACCCAGTCACAACCTACCCCCCCCCCCCCCACCCTATCCCTATAACCCTGCATTTCCCATGACCAATTCACCCAACTTGCACATTTCTGGACTTTGTGGGAGGAAACCAGAGCACCTGGAGGAAACCCACATAGATACAGGGAGAACGTGTAAACTCCACACAGACAGTCACCCGAGGGTGGAATTGAGCCAAGGTCCCTGGGGCTGTGAGGCAGCAGTACTGACCACTGAGCCACCGTGCCACAGAATGCATGATTTGTAAAGTATATGTCAGTGAAAAATCAGACAAAGTCACCACCCCTGAAATTATGACTCTCCAGTTTTCTATCTACAGATGCTGCCTCCTCTGCGAAATGATTCCAGAATTTTGCATACATATTTCTGATTTCCAGCGACTGCAATACTTTCCTTTGTTTTATAATCATTAAGTTTGTGTCATTAGAACATTGAGACGACTAAGTTTGGAACAAAACAAAAAACACACTGCTCATTAATTTTTCTGATGAAGGGTTTAGGCCCGAAACGTCAAGTTTTCCTGCTCCTATGATGCTGCTTGACCTGCTGTGTTCATCCAGCCCCATGCTTGTTATCTCGGATTCTCCAGCATCTGCAGTACCTTTTGTCTCTGCTCATTAATTGAGTTCTTTTGCTGAACTGTCATGGCGCAGACAAATATTCAGCCCATCATGTTTCACTGACTCTCCAAATGGTTTAGATTATAGAACAGAATCCCTACAGTGTGGAAACAGGCCCTTTGGCCCAACAAGTCCACACTGAACCACAGAGCATCCCACCCAGACCCATCCCTCTGTAACCCACCTAATCGACGCATCCCTGAACACTGTGGGCAATTTCCCATGGCTAATCCATCTAACCTGCACATCTTTGGACTGTGGGAGGAAACCGGAGCACCCAGAGGAAACACACAGACATGGGGAGAACATGCAAACTCTGCACAGACAGTCACCTGAGCGTGGAATCAAACCCGGGTCCGTGGTGCTGTGAGGCAGTAGTGCTAACCACTGAGCCAACGTGCCACCCCTTTTGCCCCTGGTTTGGTGCCAGTCTTCTGACCTTTCCCTCCTCAATGCCTGCACATTCTTTAAATTTTAATGAATGAATTGTCAGGGGAAGTGGTAGAAGTGGGTACAATTACAACATTTAAAAGGCATTTCGACAGGGACATGTTTAGGAAAGGTATAGAAGGTCAAATGCAGCCAAGTGGGACTAGTTTAGTTTAGTATACCTAGCTGGCATGGATGAATTGGGCTGAAGGGCCTATTTCCATGCTCCATAACTCTTATGATTCTAGCTTAATGTCTTAAATGTCACATTTGAACCTACTTCCACAACAAATTCCAGGCAGTGCATTCCAAAACCGCCAGTTTGACAGAAAAAAACTTTTCCTACACTGCTTACTTCTCTTACAAATTGTAAGGAACCAAATATTCCTCATGTTTAAACTTCAAACTGAAATAGAGAGTGAACTAAAATATGGCTGAAATACCAATACCAGGTGAAATTTACAACTTGGAAGAAGAAGAAAAAAAAAAAAAAAAAAAAAAAAAATCGGCTGGTACACATTTTAAGGTGTGCAAGTTAACGTTGATTTTTGAAGCAATGCAGGGGATACTTTGAGATAGAGTGGCACCAGAAGTCTTTGAGTTCTGGAAGAGACTGCCTGAAAACCACCACAGATTGGTCAAGTTACAGTTCGAGACAAATCTCTGAGTGCAGAACAGTCAGCGGCATCAACTAAAAATATCACTCCAACCTATTCTGTGTGGGTGAAAATACAAAACCGAGAAAGTTTAAAAGAAGGAATTCTGACAAGACCTAGGTCCAATCGATCAACTACTGAAGTGAAAACAAATATCACTTTATAGACAACAGAATGTCATCATTCAAAAAATCAACAAGGAACTGTGAAAGACAGGTTTAACCCACCCTTGAGATCTGCATCTTATCATCTTCGGAATTTAGTTTTTCCAATTTATGTACTTTTCCCACGCATGTTGTCTGTATCAAATCATTTGTATTTTGCCATGATTCTGCATGAGGATGTGCAAGCATTTAGGGGTTTAAAAGATGTGTAGTTTAAGTTGCTCAGTAGATTAGGAATCCTTACATTTTGCTACCATTCGTTAAACATGTTACAATAAACAGACTCAAATGAAAGTATTAAAACATTAATGGTTTCTCTCTCCACAGGTGCTGCTGGACCTGCTGAGTTTCTCCAACACCTTCTGTGCTTGTTACAATAAAGAGTGATATTTTCCATCAGGGATGAAATCTGGTGTGAATTACTTTTGTCCTTAATAGCAGTCCATCAGGAAAATTAGTCATCTTGGTGGTTTCATGAGGATTTGGGGAAGGTAGGATGTAGTTACCAGTACAGTGCTCTGAGCTAATTCATAGGCAACTTTAAGTCTGTATCCTCTCATTCTTCATCCTTTTAGGAGTGGGAACAGTTTCTCCTTGTTTTCTCATTACTTGCGATTTTGTAAACTTCAATACAATATTCTTTTAGCCTTCTCCTCCCAATGGAAAACATTCTCAACTTCTTCAATCTATCTTCCCAACTGAAGTGTCTCAACTCTGTAACCATTCTCACTAACCTCAAACACGCTCTTTCCACCGGCAGGACAGACCCAGCACAGGGGGCAGCTCAGTGGGATACAGTCGGGAGGGAGTTGCCCTGGGAGCCCTCAAAATTGACTCCGGACTCCATGATGTCTCATGGCTTCAGGTTAAACACGGGCAAGGAAACCTCCCGCTGATTACCACATACCATCCCTCCTTGGCTGATGAATCAGTACTCCTCCACATTAAACAACACTTGGTTGAAGCATTGAGGATGGCAAGGACACAAAATGTACTCTGGGTGGGGGATTTCAAGTCCACCACCAAGAGTGGCTCGCTAGCAGTACTACTGATCAAGCTGGTTGGGTCCTAAAGGATATAACTTCTAGACTGGGTCTGTGGCAGGTGGTGAGGGAACCAACAAGAGGGAAAAGCATACTTGACCTCATCCTTATCAATCTGCCATCTGCAGATACATCTGTCTATGACAGTATCAATAAGAGTGATCACCATACAGTCCTTAAGGAGACGAAGTCCCACCTTCACATTGAGAATAACCTCCATAGCGTTCTGTGACACTATCACCGTGCTAAATGGGGCAGACTTCGAACAGATCTAGCATCTCAAGACTGGGCATCCATGAGGCACAGTGGGCCATTAGCAGCAGCAGAATTATACTCCATCACAATCTGTAACCTCATGGCCTGGCATATTCCCCCCCACAAAAATTACCAACAAGCCAGGGGATCAACGCTGGTTCAATGAAGAGTGCAGGAGGGCATGCCAGGAGCAGCACCAGGCATACCTAAAGATGCAGTGCCAACCTGGTGAAGCTACCAAACAGGACTACTTGCGCGATATCAAGAAATGGTTGGAGACTGAGTATTGCAAAGGCTACAGACCCTAACAACATTCCGCCAATAGTACTGAAGACTTGTGCTCCAGAACTTGCCCGTCCCCTAGCCAAGCTGTCCCAGTACAGTTACAACACTGGTGTCTACCCAACAATGTGGAAAATTGCCCGTGTATGTTCTGTACACAAAAAGCAGGACAAATCCAACTATCGTCCCATGAGTCTATTCTCGATCATCAGTAAAGTGATGGAAGGTGTCATCAACAGTGCTATCAAGCAGAGCCTGCTCAGCAATAACTTGCTCAGTGACGCCCAGTTTGGGTTCCTCCAAGGCCACTCAGCTCCTGATCTCATTACAACCTTTATTCAAGCATAGAGAAAATAGCTGAATTCCAGAGATGAGAGTGACAGCCCTTGACATCAAGGTCACGTTTGCTTAATTGTGGCATCAAGGAGCACTAGCAAAACCATAATATCAATGGGTATCAGGGAGCAAACTCTCTGCTGGTTGGAGTCATACCTGACACATCGGAAGATGGTCACGGTGGTTGGAGGTCAATCATCTCAGCTCCAGGACATCTCTGCAGGAATTCCTCATCAACGGCCTTCCTTCCATCATAAGGTCTAAAGTGGAAATGTTTACAGATGATTGCACAATGTTTAGCAACATTTGCAACTCCTCACATACTTGCGCAGTCTGTATCTGAATGCAACAAGATCTGGACAATATGCAAGCTGAGCCGACAAGTGGCAAGTCACATTTGCGCCACACAAATGCCAGGCTATGACCATCACTAATAACAGACAATCTAACTACTGCCCATTGACTTTCAATGGTGTTACCATTACTGAATCCCCCACCAAACGCAGTGGCTACAACAGCAAGTCAGAGGCTGGGAATACTGCAGCAAGTAACACACCTCCGAACTGCCCAAAGCCTATCCACTGTGTACAAGGCACAAGTCAGGAGTGTGATGGAATACTCCCCACTTGCCTGGATGGGTGCAGCCCCAACAACGCTCAAGAAACTTGGCACCATCCAGGACAAAGCAGTCCACTGCATCCACAAGCATCCACTCCCTCCACCACCGACACTCAGTAGCAGCAGTGTGTACTGTCTACAAGATGCACTGCAGAAATTCAGCAAAGATCCTCAGACAGCACCTTCCAAACCCATGACCACTTCCATCTAGGGGAAGGGCAGAAGATATATGGAAACACCACCACCTGCAAGTTCCCCTCCAAGGCATTCACCATCCCGGAAACATATTGCTGTTTCTTCATGGTCGCTGGGGCAAAATCCTGGAATTCCCTCCCTAATGGCACTGAGAGTGGACTGCAGTGGTTCAAGGCAGTAGCTCACCCCTACCTCCTCAAAGGCAACTAGGGACAGGCAATAAATGCTGGCCACTCTGCGACACTCACATCTCTTAAAATCCCTCAACAAAATCCCTCAATCGAGACACAGCCAAATTCAACATATCAGATCATAATCTCTGTTCCCCGCTTATTTTTTGGACAATAGCTGTTCAGAACAATTCTTTTTCATGTATCTTCTAGACCAACCTCATATTCCTTTATGTCCTCCATTGCCATCCCTTGCACAATTTGCCTTTAGTTATTGAATTTCTCTTGCATTCCACCCTATCACAGATCTTCCCTTTTGTTTCTCATTCCGAGTTCCCTACCCCTGTATTTGCTTAACACTAAATTTTCCAGGTTCTGACAAAAAGTTTTGACCCGAAATGTTAATTCTGATCCTCTTCACAGATGTTGCTGGATTGACTGCGCATTTCCATTATATCTTGTTGGTAATGGGACAAGTTAAGAAATAAAAATTGAGTCTAAAGAAGGTTCAAATGGTAATCGCAAAATCGTGAATAGCTGGGGCCTGAACAAAAGGGAATTTATTGAAGAACATTATTAACAGTTTTTTTTATTAACGGCATATAAATTTTCTTAAGGTACAAAACTGGGGAAGTCTGATCTTGCTCACAATCATTCGAATCATCTTCACACCGCTGTAACATCAAAACCTGGAAAGGTATTATCAGTCAACTGGCTCTACATGAACCAGCAGATTAATTCTCTATTGAGGTAAGTATTCAACTTTGAATGTTTCCGTATTAATACTGTAATGAAGATGTGTTATCTGAATTATTAATTTATAACATCCTCAGCTGAACACATATACATCTTGAATTTTTTGAAAAGAACACTTCTCAAAGTAATGGACACTAGGTACATCCGCAGGCAAAGTGCTGCACTTGCTAAGAACATAATCTGCTTGAATGGTGTCAGTGGATTCTGCAGCACGTTCAGGGAGAGGTCACATGACCCAGTTTGCTGGTGCACGTTATTGGCTTTAAGCAAAGATAGTCAACGAGAAATTGCCGTTAGTAGTATAATGTCCACTCTCCACTTTTTTGAAACTCCTTTTTTTTCAAAGCTTGATAATCATAGAAGAAATGGAAAAGATGAAGCCTCAAGTGGAGGCTTCTTGTACGAAAAGATCCAAATCTACACCAGTGTCTCCAGATAATGAGCGTTCAACCAGTCATAACTACTCTAAAACCTTAGAGCCATAACTAATCCAAGGGAAAAAAATTGTGACTTGCATTGACTTCGGCTGCAGACTAGTATTTGCATAATCTGTGAATTTTCTTTTCTGATTTTTAATTGTTACTTGGCCAAAGTTCTGAATAGAAACATTGGGAGCAATTTTACGGGGGTCTGAGTGATAAGGGCTACAGTGTGATTTGCGGCAGATGATAGAGTAAGTTTCTCATTAGGCTGTTGTGAGTTGCCAATTAAAGGGAACTATGATTTGTTAAACACTTTGTTAATGGCCTAATTTGCCTCATTGACATTCAGCTCTCTTTCTTGGCAAATATGCCAAGGAAGATAGACATCAAGAAGTCTCGATATGAAAATCGGAGCAGCTAGCTGACAATACAGCTCATACAGAAGGACCTCAGTGTTGCTCAGGGCCAAACAGAATTTCATAGCACCAGCCATATGTACCCATTCTCTGTGGACAATGACATCTGGCATTTCCAAACCCTTCACAGTCAACATGGTATCTCTGCAATACACTTGCAAGACACTCAGGAAGCATAGACTTGCATTCCACAACTGGCACTGGAAGGCTGCAGCAACAACACATTCATGGCACAGAATTCCAGAGGTTCAATGTCCACTGTGTGAAGCCATTTTACCAAGGCTCCTGAGATGGCACCTTTTGAACCTATGACCATGACCATCTGCAAAGACAAGAGCAGCAGGTACATGGGAACACCACCTCCTACAAGTCCCCCTCTGAGTCAATCACTATCCTGACTTGAAAATATATATTGCTATTTCTTCAGTGTCGCTAGACCAAATGCTTAAGGTCCCTCCCTAACTGTATTGTGGGTCTATCTATACCACATTAACTACGACAGCTCATCACCACCTTATCAAAGACTACAGTGACAGGCCATTAATGCCAGTCTAGCCAGTGATGCGCAGATCACATGAATGAATACATCAATACATAAAATCTGAGTCCAAAATGGTATCCTGAGATGCAGTCCCTTGAACCCTAACCCAGCCAGAGGAAACATCATTCCTGCATCCAGTCTAACTAGAAGTTTGCAGGTTCCAGTGAGGTACCCACTATTTAATCATACTACTGTAACATTAAAACTTCTGCTATACTGCTGGTGAGATTAGCAAATTAAGTAACAGCTTTTTATAACTAGTTGATTCTATCTGTCGTATGAATAAGAGAAGTTAAGTTTTCTATCAAGGGTGCATTTGTTCAAAATTTTTAATTTTAAGGTTAATCTTTTATAAAATCTAGGATGCTTGCCTACAATTCTAGCCATGATATGGAAGTGTCAGTGCTGTACTGGAGGGGACAAAGTCAGACATCACACGACACCAGGTAACGGTCCAACAGGTTTATTAGAAATTACAAGCTTTCGGAGCGCTGCTCCTTCATCACCTGATGATGGAACAACGCTCCGAAAGCTTGTAATTCCAAATAAACATGTCGGACCATTACCTGCTATCATGTGACATCTGACTTTGTCTCCAATTCAGCACTTTACTTATGTTTGCTGCTCTAGGTGTAATTACTTTTGTATATTCCCTTAAGTAAGTTTTTTGCAACAGAGCTAAATATTGATTTGTTGTCTTCAGGTGCCTACTGAATCATTTCTGACATGGTGATATATACATTCTAATAGCCAGAATTGGCAATATCACTTTCCTTTTAAATTCAATACTTGTGGCCACAGGAAAAGTGTGAAACAGAATGAGTCCATCCCTGTTAACTTGGTCGTAACATTGCAAATCCATCAAGTTAACTACGTACTGTATACATTTCAATTTCCATTACAGGGCATTTTAGTGCACTGTTTTATTACAATATATTAAATCATGCTCATACTTATTACAATAAAACTTTTTTTAAAACACACAATACCTACGAGAGTAACTGCAGGATATCTGCTTTCTTTTTATATTGCAGTAGAAAGAACGAATTAGAAGCAGCTGCTAAATGATTCAGTCATAAAATGTAATTACTTCTTAAATTTTACTCTATTTTCTCAAACTTCACGAGTGTCAGAGAGGGAATCAGCACAGGAAACTATTTAATCCATCCTGCCTGTGCTTGCCAGCTAGCCAATTCACCCCAGTCAGCTGCTCTTTTCCCATTGACTTGATAAATATTTTCACCATATACTTATCCGACTCTCTTTTGAACGTCACTATTGAATGTACGTCCACCAATGCATTCCAGACCACAGAAGTCATTGTACACAAAAACAATCCTTGTGATCCTTTTGCCAATCTCCTCTGTTCAACGGTCCATTGCTCGTGGAAGAAGTTTCTCATTAATTATTCAGTCAAAGCTTTTCAAAATTGTCAATACCCTTTCAGATGCCCTTCTTCACAATTACTGCCATCCCAACTTAGTCTCACATTCTTATAAATCTCTTCTGCATCCTCTCCAAAGCTTCTACCTCCATCAGAAAGTGTGCTGTCCAGAAGAGAGCACAAGAAAGAATGGTGGTGGATTAAGTAAACAATGACTTGAAGGTCATAGAAGCTCCAGGAAAAGCCTCACCCTCATACACAATGAAGCCCAGTAGATTAGTACAAAAAACAAGGCGAAAGTATTTAAACGTAGCTTCAGTGAAAAACAAATACAACAATGTTATGGGCTTTGACAAGCTTCGATGCTTAAGCCTTGTACTTTAGAAATAAGTGAGCCTGTATTCAAGCAGTTTACTATACCAACAAGCCTAGTATTTAACTGATTAAATGGTAAAACTTTCCAGGTTTCATCACCGAATGGGATTCTGGTAGTCCCTTCCTAACAGCATGGTGGGAGTACATTAGCTACATTGATAGCAGCGGTTCCAGAAGGTGGCTTACCATCACCTTCTCCAGTGCTACTGGGAATGACCATCCCCTGCCACCCACATCCCATGTTTTACCACAACATGCTTGTTCTTATACTCCATTCCTCCAAGAATAAAGCTAAGGATCCTATGTGTTTCTTGCTTAACAGCCTTTTCAACTTATTGTGTCATCTTCAAAGATTTGTGTACGAACACCTCCAGGTCAATCCCTTCATGCACCTTGTCTAAAATTGCATCATTTAGTTCACATTTGCTTCTCCTTCGGGGATAGTTAGCTCAGTTGGCTGGACAGCAGGTTTGTGATGTAGAGTGACACCAACAACATGGGGTTCAATTCCCATACAGACTAATGTTACCACTAAGGTCTCACCTCAACCTGAAGCACAGTGGCCCTCAAACTGAACTCTCTGCCAGCTGTCTCTCTCTAATGAAAGAGCAGCCCTATGGTCCTCTGGGACGACAGCAATTTTAGCTTTTTATTTTCCTCTCTTCCTTCTTCCTGCCAAACTCAATCATGTCCAACTTCTTGGTATAATATTTCATCTGCTCAGTGTCTGCCAATTTTACCATGCTATGTCCTTCTGAAGACAATTATTGCATTTTTTTTAAACAGCATAACTGAGTTTTGTACCATCTGGAAACTTGAAAATGATGTCCTATATACTCAATCAGCATTATTAATACTCATCAAAAACTATCCCTCAAATTAGACATCTCCCCCCGGATCCAAGGAAGATTGGAAGACTGTGGCTACAGCTTTGAAAATGTCCATTGTTACATCTCTCCATTATTTAGGATTCATCCAGTTTGAACCTATTTTGGGAACAAATGTAAGAAGAAAAAAAAAAGTAAAAGGCATTCTACAACATAGGGAGCTACTTAAAAGTTATAACTAAATGTAAAAGCCAAAGGATAAATCCCTTCTCACAGAGATATAATACAGATACACTTTGCTCCATATGTTCAGGGATATCCAGGCACTATTATCAGCACTTCTTCCTCTCACTATGAGGATCTGTAAATTTTTTCGGAATGGCCGATCTATTGCGGTGTCAACTAAACATGAATTATTTGTCATAAAATATTTCTATACTCGTCACTATTAGGAACTTTACTTAAACGCATGTAACCACTTGCTAAGTCTTCGCTTCCCAATATCCAATTTGCTCACTCATTCTTACTAATCAAATGTTCCTGAAGAAGTGGTTTCTAGCTGTGCAAAATCTCCCAGTATTTTCAGCAAGAAAAGCTAATCAAAAACAATTAAAAACAGTTGTTTTGTATTGATACGGCCAAATACTGAATCCCCATATTGTACATCAAGGTGACATGCATTCATTATTTTTCTGGGAGCAGGATTAGGAAATCTGAAGGATTTTAAATTTAAATATAAATATTATTACAGGCAACCTGATGTTTCAGAACTGCTTGAACAGTTGAGAAATATTTTGTTTATTTGTTTGAATAATGGTTTTATTTTGAATTCAGAAAAATGTTGATTCATTGAACGAAATAGATTGGATCAGATGGAATGTAAAAACTTTGGAAATCTCATAACTGAACCTCCAAACTGCTCATACCCCATTGTAACGGAGGTTGGACTGTGAGGAGGCAACCAACCCATCCCTACAGGGTAGAAGCTGGCCTGAAATTCAGCCCATCGTGTCCACACTGACCCTCCAAACAGCATCCCACCCAGACCTGTGACCCTGCATTTCCTGTAGCTAATCTACCTAGCCTGCACACAATGGATAATTTAACACGGCCTGACCTGCACATCTTTGGACTGTGAGAGAAAACCCACGCAGACACGGGGAGAACATGCAAACTCCAATCATACAGGCACCCCGAAGGGGAGTCATACCCAGGTCCCTGGCACTGTGAGGCAGCAGCGTTAACCACTGAGCCACCACGTTGCCACCTTTTTGACTGAAGGCAGTTTGAGGCTCAATGCTGGCCAACCAACTTTCCCTGACAGCTCAGGAGAGGTGCAAACTTCTGTGTGGGCCAGGTCACTGTCTAGTCTGTCCTTCCCCTTTTCTCAACTCCCTCCACTGCTTCACTGTTACCTGTGCCGCCTGGTGCTGAATGTTTACCCATCCGATAGACAGTCAGCCTCTCCATCTAATCTAAAACAAAGAACTGTGGCTGCTGGAAATGTGAAAAAACCCACAGAAGTTGCTGGAGAAACTCAACAGGTCTGGTAGCGGCCATGGAGGGAAAGCTGCAGGCACAAAACAGACAAAAATATGAATCCACTTTGTACATGTTTCCCAATTTTAAAAAATGCTTGGGTCCCCCCCTCCCCTTGCCTCCACTCCACACCATTTATTGAGAATATTCTGTTCAGAGAACAGGCAAACATCCTCTTAAATAGTTTTGGGACATGGACAGATGAATGAATGATTTATTGTCACGTGTATTTTACAGTGAAATACAATAAAATGCACTAAGTAGCTTACATTTGTCATCCTACTCTTAAACTATCAAAATGACACCAGAGTAAGAGAAAATGAAAAGATAATAGCTTGAACAGAAGTTCGTCTGGGTACAAGTTTCAAACCAGCTCAAAACTACCACAGCCTTGCCAGACACAACAAGCTCAAGTACCATCTTTCACCACTGGGCCAATTCACCTCTGCAAGACCCGTGCCAGGTATACCAACATTGGAGACTACTGCCGTGCTTGATGTTGCCATGATGTCTTCTCGCCACCAACACCAGACGCAGCCAAACACAAAGTCGACAATCCTCAGGCGCTGTTCTTTACCACTGGGCCTATCTCACAGATGTTGCCTCAGAGCCAGACACGCTCCCCCGCTCCCCCCCCCCCCCCCCCCCCCCCCCCCTCCCCCCCCCCCCCCCCCCTTGGCGCTGCACTCGCCCTCCCCCTTGGCGCTGCACTCGCCCTCCCCCCTCGGCGCTGCACTCGCCCTCCCCCCTCGGCACTGCACTCGCCCTTCCTCTTGCCCCCCACCCCCCAAGTTTCGTTGCTGCCAATGCCAGCAAGAGACGGCTCTGTTCCCACTGCTGCTGCACATGCTAAGAAGGCGAGGCCCACTCTCGCTTTGCTGACGACGCCAATAAAAGGTTTTTAAAGTCAAGAAAAAGGTTTAAAAAAAAAGAGCAAGGAAAAGAAAAACAGCAAGGAAAAGTCAAAAGAAAAAGAAACATAGAAAGCAGATGGAAGTGGACAAGCCCTGGAACAGGAGATCGAACACAGCATTGCTCCTGTAGTGCCACCTTGTTCACAGAAACATTGCAACAGAAAATCTGATAACAACAATTTACTTGATGGAGATCAAGAGAGGAAAGAAATGACCGCAAACTGAGAAATAACATATTTGCAATTAGAAAATGGACGAAATATTAATTTTAAATATATGGAACTTTAAAACAAATTAAGGAGCACTGATAAATTGTCAAAATGATGCTCCGCCAGATGCTCCCAATGACATAGACATTTTTTGCTCCAGAAGTCCCACTGTTCATGTGTGTGCTGATAATTAATTTTGACACAATCATCAGTTATCCGGTTTTCATCAACAATCTTCTGAGCATAATACATTCAGATGCTCACTACGGGTGGTACCAACATGGAAAGTGTAAATACGCAAGTATATTCAGAGATTTAACCCCATTCGAAACAGGCAACATCTTACTCAGGAATGCGAGACCCAACAAAAGTTCCTGAGCAATGTGTGGTTGTAACTTGGAGATACAGATTTGACATAGCACATACATCACAACAGGCCATCCTGAACATTTATAATATTCTAGGAAATAAGATCTTCTTTGTAATATTAGTTTCTTAAATTTGCTTACAGTATTCAGATGTCACTGGTAAGGTCAACGTTCTCTGTCCAGCCCTAGTTACTCTTGAGCTAAACGGTTGGCTCAGCTGCATCAGCCATCATTTAAGAATCAACAACATTGCTGTCAGTATGGAGTCAGGTTTAGGTCAGAGCAGACTATTAAAGAGCCAGATGGATTGATATGACAACTGGCAATAGAAACATGGTACAAAGATTTCAACTCCAGATTTATATTAATTTATTTAATTTATTAATTAATCACAGTTCAATTTCATGAGATGCCATGGTGGGTTTTGATCCCATTTGCCCAGATTGTTAGCCCAGCCTCTGGATTACTAATCCATTATCACTACACCACCGGCTCCCCTAGTCTATTGAATGGAGTGCGACAAAACTAGAACAGTAACAATAAAGAAACTCTTAAATGGCCATTCCATCCATAGTGTCTGTACTGGTTCTTTGAAAAAAACTGTTCAACCAGTCTCAATCCACTGTTTCTTCCTAATAGCTGCGCAATTTCACCCTTTTACATTTTAATCCAATTCCCTTTTAAAGTTAGTATTGAACCTGCTTCTACCACCTTTCAGGCAGTAAGTTTCAGTGCTTCATACATCTTGGTTCACAATCAGGAATATATGATGACGGTCCATAGTTTTACGTTAGGTAATTTGTTACAGAATAGCTGCATAATTACCATTTATATACTTTGCATAAGTAATTGCAACAAAGTTAAGGACTCTTTTAGATTCCAAAATGTTCTGAATTTCTACATCAAAGCAATGTGCTGTGAGAGTTCATTCTGCTACTCAGAATATTCCATTCATTTCCCATTCACAGTTCCAGATCAGTTGAGATTCCTTTCCAATGACCTTCTTAATGATATCACATTCTCTTTAATACATTTATCAGCATTGCAGAGGAACCTTTCTTCTCCACACACGATCAATTGTGTGACTGTTTAATATTCTAAATGAGCAATACTCATCTAATTGTCATTTTCTTTGACTGAATTCCACTCCAGCAAGATCATCTAGAAGTAGCATTTTTTGGCAACTTAATACAATATGAATGCTTCCTCCCGAAACTAAACACTGTGGGTTAAACTTCCTATTTTTTTTTAAATCCTATTTCGTCCCATTTGATTCTCCCCATTTTATTCATTAAACTGCAGCAATGGCAAAAAAGATAAGCCTGTCCTGGACTTCTGCCAGAGATAAAAGGTACTGCAGATGCTGGAGAATCCGAGATAACAAGGTGTGGAGCTGGATGAACGCAGCAGGCCAAGCAGCATCATAGGAGCAGGAAAGCTTGACGTTTTGGGCCTAGACCCTTCTTCAGAAAATTTTCTGATGAAGGGTCTAGGCCCGAAACGTCAAGCTTTCCTGCTCTTATGATGCTGCTTGGCCTGCTGTGTTCATCCAGCTCCACAGCTGGACTTCTGCCAGCTTTCTCTCAAACCAATGTGCATGATGTCAGGATTGACATGTCCTTTCATTTTCTCTCACTCCCTACAGAGAAACTTCTAATCATGGCATGGTCCTCCTACAAAGTAAATTCTCCCTTGCAGTCAGGAACTTTAAAAAAGCTAGGGTTAGAGCCATAGACCTGTTTCATGACATATTTGAAATACAATGTTTTTTTTAAAAAATCAAGCCAATTAACAAGCCAATTAGCTAAAATTCACAGTGCCAAATGTTGTGCCAAAATACTTAGCACTGTCAACACAAAAGCTCAGCATTTACCATGTGAACATCTGTGCCATTTTTGAAAACATTTTTTACTTATTTTGATTGTATTCTCTTCTGATTTATAAAATGATTTGCATGACTGTTGGAGATGGGCAATAATAACAGCTCATGAATAAAAATACAGTCTAATACCTAATATAAGATGCATTGAGATGCAGCCAAATACATTTACATTTCGTCCTGTTTCAGTAACAAAAACCACATTTGAAGTGGGTATTTATTCACTTGGGCTGATTATGGCTATTCCAGGACATTGTTTGAATATTCTGTACTATGACTGCAGTAAGCCACCAAAGTGGAAAGCAGCAGAGAGTTTCAAATTGATGCACAAAAATGGTTTGTGACAGAATTCAGATATTCATGCTATGCTTGAGGAAGACCGAGGACTCAGATATTTTTTCCGTCTGGCAGTGGAAAGCTTTTCCTTAGGTTTTACACAGAAATCTGGTGAATCAGAGACTCTCAAGTTCTGAGAAAGATTGAGATGGAGAAACAGAGAAAGCTACGTAACTCAAGCTTGAATGGTAAGGAAGAGATGGATCAATACATTATTAGTAACTGGCATACACGGTCAACATTTCATAATTGGCTTTAGCTTTCTCCCCCACTTTGAAGAAAGAACAAAGAACAAAGAAAATTACAGCACAGGAACAGGCTCTTCGGCCCTCCATGCCTGCACCAATCCAGATCCTCTATCTAAACCTGTCGCCTATTTTCCAAGGATCTGTATCCCTCTGCTCCCTGCCCATTCATGTATCTGTCTAGATACATCTTAAATAATGCTGTCGGGCCCGCCTCTACCACTTCCATTGGCAACGCATTCCAGGCACCCACCACCCTCTGCGTAAAGAACTTTCCACGCATATCTCCCTTAAACTTTTCCCCTCTCACCTTGAAATCGTGACCTCTAGTAATTGAGTCCTCCACTCTGGAAAACAGCTTCTTGCTATCCACAAAACAAAACTCAGAGAAACTACTTTGCTATATGGTAGAGAAGATATTGAATTTGTGTATTTATATCATATCATATTGAAAATATTTTTCAAATTGTATTGAAAGGGAAATAAAACTCTTCTGATTCAAAGCCAATTTGTATCTGGTCATGAAGACTTTGGAAAAGAATCATATTGTACTGAATTAGCTAATTTTATCTTTAAGTAGAGTCATTTTCATCATTAAATTGCCTCGGCCACAACTGCTTTCTTCTGACTTTATCCAAATGAAAAGACAATGCACTCTATTATAATGCATTAAAAACTCTAGAGGGCTAGGTTTGACTCCATTTGAAATAATACTAGGAAAACTGATATGTGTATTGATTAACTATCGATCTTGTCATAAAATTATCAGAACTGAGCAATTCTGTATGACAAAAATAAAGAAAACACCTTAAATATTATATTATACATAAACAAACATAACATATAAATGTGCATTTGGAAACAGGATCATATTATCATGCAAACTCAGTAGAACAATTTATTTAGGTGAAATGTGATTGACGTTATTGTGTATCATAACCCAAATTTATCTTTTCAAAACCAAACAAGATTCTTTGAAAAAAAGTTTATTACATTGTTGGTTTGATTTCAAGATTGCAAAATGTAAATTCTCAGTCATTGGCAAGAGCTGTGAATTTGAGGAAACATCTGAGCACAGATTATTTCACAAATATCACATTGTTCTAAAAGGTGATTGGACATCAACGTTTATAGACACCAGAAACTATTACCTTCACTAGGGTGATTTAGAATCAATGGTCTTTTAACCATATACTGAAACATAAACTTGAATTCTTGTGACAGCAAATAACTTCCCAATTTCCCTTTAAAAATCCAGTTAAATCTCAAACCAATAAACATAACTAATTTCATGTTTTAAACCTATTTGAATACCACCACATTCCCTGTATTTATTTTTTAGTTTCTTAAGTTAAATTTTATTTTTAATAACAAAGGATTTTACAAAAGACATGGTTTCTCTGAAACCACAATGTAACATGATCGATAAAAATCTACTAGGGATAGAGATCAGCATTTGATCTAAACTTTTAAATAAAGGAATGCACAGCCACTATGAGTACTTATCATGCCATCCAACTTCCCAAAATATATGTGTAATTCAAAAGAAAAGGAATATTCATTAGGGAAGCTTGCTCCTTTTATGAAAATATAAACAAGGACAGGCATTCTAATGTTAATACACTGTAAGCTCTCCAGTCCAGAAACACTAATTATCCACAGTTTTGTGGGGTTTTTTTGTTACAACCTCTGTATTTCATGTAGTGTATTTTAATAGCTTCTACTTCTACACAGAAAGGAAGCTGCAGCATATGTCTCACAACTATGGCTAGCCACAAGTGTTCAATTTGTCAATACACTTCTCCAAATATCCTCCTTTTCACAATAAAATAAAAAGTTTCATGCATTATTATTTGCATTTGCAATTTATCCAACGAGACGTGGACAACAATAATGAAAATTATAACTTCTGAACAAAAGCTGTTTGGTAGTTCTAATCTGTCTTTTATCAACCTCTGCGTGTGCATTACATAAATAATCTTTAAGTCATGCAGATTTTCTAGTCAAATACGTGTTGTTGTTGGCTATTTATCTAGGCCATTCTTAGGGTGATGTTCTAGCTCTGGGGCATGTCATTCCCACATCAAGTTTTGTTGCCACAGTAACTGTTGTTAGTCATCCATTCCCTTGTTGGGGAATGGTGGACCTTTGGGTTGGACTGTTCTCCTTGCAATTGGTGGCATCATACCTTCCTCATGATTTGTCCACAGTGAAGAAGCACCTTTTCTCATTGTACATATATGTCTGCAGTTGCAATGATATAGCTAAACATTCATGTTTACCATGCATGATCTACACAGGTCCTAAGTTGCCGCACAGTCTGACTCGTGTTAGAACAATGAATGTCTCCACTCTGACTGACTCTCCAATGCCCAGCAATGTCTGGCAGTTTCATCAAAGAAAAATTTGGTTGCCCACTCACTTTGGATTTTGTCACTCACTCACTTCTTCTGGCTTTCGATTCTTTTAGCCAATGGAAGAGTAATTTGGGTGCAGTATGTCATTAATTGGTGGTCTGGCCTACTTCCCACACCTTTAGCAAGGGTACTCCTCCACTCAAGGATTCTCTTGTGTATATCTTTGCTTGATTTGTTCAGTTTGTTTTATGATTCCTTTGGCAATATTTTCTGCTACCTCAGCCTTTCCATTTGACTGAGGATAATGTGGAGATGACGTGTGGTGCTGAATTTCCCAATCATTTATGCAGCATCTGAATTCTTCACTCATGACTTTAGGGTCATTGTCGTACGGCACAATATCTAAAATTTCATAATGACTGTAATGTACTTTCTGGAGTTCTACAATCGCGTAGGTAGTCAGTCATTGACATCAGCTGATCTAAATAGTCAGAACAGTAGTTAATGGTGACTAGAAAATCAGTTCCTGGAGGACAGAAGAGGTCCACTCCGAGCCGCATCCATGGTTTGTCTGCAATGTCAGGAGGTACGAGAGGCTCTTTAGTATGTTTAGTTTGGCATTCCTACGAAACCAGCTGATGTGGTCCTTAATCCCATTGCACGTGATTGGCCAATAGAGCACAGCTCTTACCTTCCTCAGACTAGACTCAATTACTTAATGGCTTTCATTGATACATTTCAGCATCTCTTTTCTCATCCCCTTATTTTGTACAAGGTGCAGTCTTGGGCTTTCATTACATCCCTGAACTCCCAATATTCTCTGACAGCAATAGGTGTATTTAGGCTGTCCTTTCACCACTATTTCCTATAGTACTTAGAGTTGAATCTTGTTGCATGATTTGAGCAAGACGCTTGTCTTTCAGATTCCATGTCTCTGCTGGCTTGTTGACTTCCAGAAAAGCACGTCAAACTGTTGCCTGATATTGAATCGGGAAGGTTTGACACTCCATCTGAGCATCCTCATCTTTCTTCATAGCGGAGTGCTGCTTTTATGGATTATGAACTGTTGCGGACCTAGCTCTGATCCTTGCAGTATGCCAATGGTAACGGCCTGCCATGCTAAGAATCCTACCCTCTTTCTGTCCATTAAACAATTCTCAATCCAATCCAGTGCATTTTTCCCAATTCCATGCACTAGCACTTTATTTACTAACCTCCTGTGTCAAACTTTACCAGAAGCCTTTTGAAAATACACAATGCACCTTTGGTTCTTCTTTATCAATGCTACAAATAGTGTCCAGAAAAAACCCTAACAAGATTGTCAAACATGACTTCCCTTTCATGGATCCATGTTAATTCTGCACAATTTTAGCTGCCTTTACTGTTTTTTTCCTTTAATTCATACACGGAATGCGGGCATCGCTGGCTGTTCCAATATTTAACACTCATCTCTAGCTGCCCTTGAAAAAGTGGTGGTGAGCACAGTGTTCGCATCTTTTCTAATAGATTCCAACATTTTCCAGACTACTGGAAGCAAACTAACAAGCTTGTAGTTCACCCCACTCTCTTTTGCTTGCTTCTTAAATAGGGAGGTTACATTTGCCGCTTTCTAGTCTGCAGGAACCGATCCTGAATCTATAGATTTTGAAAGATCATCACAAATGCATTCTCTAGCCACGTTCTTCAACCTGCTGTGGTGATGCTTATCTGGTCTAAGGGATCAACAGTCAATCCAAGTAATTTGACAAGTACTGCCTCTTCACTAATATTAAATTCTTATAGAACTCAGAATCCCTACAGTGTGGAAACAGGCCCTTTGGCCCAACAAGTCCACACTGACCCTCAGAGCATCCCACCCAGACTCATCCCCCTATAACCACCTAATCTACAGATCCCTGAACACTACGGACAATTTAGCACAGCTCTTCCCTTTCAGAAAACCTTGGTTGCTTTGTGTTTCTGGAAGATTTTCTGTGATTTATTTCAAGAAAACAGACGCAAACATTGATTCCAGAGATGAGAGGCTTGTCTTATGAACAGAGGTTGAGCAACTCCACTTTCTGAAAGAGTAAGATGAGCTCTAATCACGATATATAAGATTCTAAAAGAGACTGTCCAAGTAGACTTAGAAAAGATGTTTCCACATGTAGGGCAATCTAGAACAAGATGTGATAGCTTTAGGATAACGGGTAACAGATTTAAAACAGAGATCATGAGAAATTCCTTCTCTCAAAGGGTTGTGGATTTGTGGAATTCACACCCAAAGAGCGGTCGATGCTGGGGCATTGAGTAAATTTAAGGAGGAGACAGACAGATTTTTAATTACTAATGGGTTTAAGGGTTATGGGGCAGACAGCAAAGTGAAGTTGAAGCTGAGATGAGATCAGCCACAATCATATCAAATGGCAGAACAGGATTGAGGGGCTGAATGGCTCCTAGTTCTTATGTTCTTCGCTATAAATTTTCCTGCTTACACTTATAATGGGTCTAAATTTGTCCTAGCTAATCATTTCATTTACATATACCTTAGGAGGATTTATAGTCCACTATTATGTTCCTGACTAGTCTGTATTCATATTCTCTTTTCCCTTTCTTAATCAGATTCTTGAATCTACTTTACTGCGTTCCAAATTACTCCCAATGCTCAGGCTTACCTTATTTTCTTGCATCACGAAGAGCCAACTCCTCTGATCTCTTGAAATCTTTAACTTACTTTCTTAACTACACTTAGTTCACCTCTAGGCCTTTTGAATAGTAAAAGGACATAGTAAATGGTTTTTTCAGATGCTTTGGAGAAGAAAGATGCATTGAAGTAGCTTGACGTCAGACTGAGTCAGTCTCTCCCAAACAAGTATTATTTAAAACGTTCACTAGCAAAGAGAGTAGCCAGACACACACATACAATCTGTGCATAGCGTTGTACAGTTTACGTTAATACTGCAAAGTGACTGCCTGTTGATACTGTAGTACCTCCGCACTATCTTTGTTGCCATTACTGGTTTGATTCTAGTCAAAGTTGCTGCTTGTTCTGTTACCCAATACTACTGGGAATCATTAACAGTGAGTCTGTGTAAAAGGCTGACACTCTAACGACAATTTAGACAAGTACCTTGCAAGGTAGTTCATTTATCTAAAAGACATTACTTTGCTTTCACATCTGTTGCTGGATCTTTGCTACAGCCGTCACTTTGTCAAGATCAGAATGAACTTTTTGGTCTCCGGCATATCTCCTATCTACTTGACTTCTGGCATCTTCATTTACATCTTTTTCTTGTTCAGCTACTGGCTCATCTGCCAAACTCTCTCTAACTGTCATACTAGATTCTGATCCATAGCTTAACTGATCATTTATGATAGTGAGCTTCACTGTGAGAAGCTGACTACTCTGCATATGTCACTCTTCCAGAGCAGTGGATATACCAAACACTATGCTCAATTGTTTATATCTAATATAGCCATATTTAAATGCAAATCTATCCCAAATGGCATCCAAAATGTTGTTAGAAAATGCTTTCCTCTAGCTCTACTTGGCAGTAACCATGCTTTGCATTGAGCATGACAAAGCCCTTTGCCCTGGCAAGTTGTAGCAAACTGTCTTCAATGATTAACATGGGACAGTTAAAATCTTTACAAAGCTTGATTGAGATCCTTTAGATCTATGCATATAATCACCTCTTCAGGCTTTTACCACAGCTGCCACGATCATAAGCCAGTCTGTGGGAGTTGTCACGATCTTGAATGCTCCCTTCTTTTCCAGCTCCTTTATCTTGTCTTTTAAGCTGGCCGTGACAGCAACTGGAACTCTCCCCAACAGAAGTTGGGCTGATCTCACAGTCTCCTTGAATTTGAGATGATATTCACGAGGAAGACATCCAAGACTGGTAAAGAACATTTTTGTCACCTTTTTGCATCAGTTTAGCAATGGTTTAAGGCCTGCAAAATACTGCAAATCTCTTCTGGTACTTGTAGAGTTACCACTCCAATCTTCAGCTTGTTTCAGCCACAGTGAGTCGGTTTTATTTAACATCTATGACCTAGAACTGCAGATCTTTGTTCTTCCCAGGTGTATTGGGCTCTCAGCTTTGTTCATCCTCTTCGGATGTGCATCATATAGCCTCAATCTTACCTTTGAAGGCTTCCTTTACGGTCACCATCATAACCCACCTCTCAGAGTCTGTGAAGCTCAATTTTTCTTTCCCCAAAGCACCAGGGTTTACCTGGTATTTTATGTTCACTTGATACCCTCCTTCTGCAGTAATCATTCTCACAATCACAAAACATTGATCACCTTTTGATCTGATGATGCAAACTTATTGTATGGCGTAGAGTGTGATTCATTAGAATCATCATCTGACATCTCTTCCACCTCTTCAGGGACTTGTTTTGCTTCATTCTAGCTAAACTTGCTTTGCAAAGTAATTCAGCTTCTTGCAGTTAGAACCCTGCATTCCCTCAGCTGGACATGCTTTCTTTTCTTTCACATGATGCCCTCTGCAAATTTACATCCTACCCTTTGGCCTTGATCTTTCTGGAAATATTTCTGTCTGTCTTCCAGTAAGTTGTTTTTGTCCATCTCAGGATGTCTCTCTGCATAATGCAAAATCTCGTATGTTTTCCCATCAGTACTACTCACTGGTGATTGGCAACTTGAGCTTCTTCACGTCAATTGCTTTCTGAAGAGTATGTTTCTGCTTTGTCAGCAAACAGGCTGCCATGACAGGATATTTTATGCCTAAAACACTCCCCTCTCTAATGAGATCATCTGTCAGCTGTGCAAAATAGTAAGCATGAGCTAGATTATTAGTGTTATCTTTTAATGGTCAATATTCTTCCACTCACCTTGAGCTCTGATAATGTACACACACTGTTCATAAGTGACATGAATAGAGAATTTTAAAATGTCATCAAAGTCCTCAAAAGGCTTTTCTGATTGGCAGTGTGGTCTCGGCTACCATACACCTGATAGCGTTCTTTGTCCAGCACTCATAACAAACGTTGCTAATCTTATTTATTCAGACTTCTTATTCAATTGTGTAGTTACTTCGTTTTTGCCAATTAGACTGGAAGATATTTCAATTCTGTCTGATATTGTCTTTCATCTCCACAACACCAGGGCCCGAAATACGAGCAGCAATCCTGACCCACCTCACAACATAGGTGTGCAGATTGCTGCATTATAGTATCTAGTTCTCTCATGGCACTGAAAGTCTATGCAATTTCAGTTAGCCATTTCTGATACCAGATTTCACAGAGTGTGTTTTAATGGCTGCCACTTCTAAAGTGAAAGCAATTCACAGCAGCGGTCATATTACCATGGCAAACCACAAATATACAATGCTCAAATGCATTTCTGTAAATATCCTCCACATCGTCAGCATAATTTTACTACAGTACGTGAGAACAAAAACTTGGAAGTTACTATATTTGTTAACAATTTTCAGCTTTATAATGATTTTTGCACTGTTTTATGTTTCAGATAAATATTTACATCTACAGGGTTTTCTGTTTGACGTGCTCATGGTTAGGCATTCTAATATCATTTTACAATCTAGAAAATTCTGTATAGAAATGACTTTGCCCCAACCATTCTGGACTGGACAGATTACAGTGTAAATGAATATCTACAGAGAGAAAGATGTCTTGAGTCTACACTTTGAGAATGTAAGAATAGGTAGAAATGAAACCGTTCTCCACTGGGACAACGCAAGACAAAAATCTATTAAGGTAGTGTCATGGTGCAATGAGTTGAAGATCCCAATATCTTATGTCAAATAGTCAAGTCAGCACCGTAAACTATAGCTTTCCTACAGGGCCTTTCTGATCTAGATCTTGCCATTATGAGGAAAGCCCTGAAAGGGATTGGTCTGAAAGTGACAAAGGAAAAAGGCCAGTAAACAAAAACTAAAAGAAATATCAATCAGGATCAATTACAGACCAGAAATGACATCAGTCTGGGACAAGGGTTCCTGCTTATCTTCTTGGCCAGTTAATTGTGCTGAATAAAAGAGTCTAAGGGATAAGAAATAACTTTTCAATTCAATAGGAAATAACTAAAACATTTAATTGACACCAGTGTGGAGAAATCTTTCTCAACTGCGTGTAAAGACGCCATCTCTTGAAGCATTTATTGTTATTTGTTATAGAATGTGTTCGCAGTTTAATAATGGTATAGCACATAGAAAATTAACGATCAACTGGCCTCCACTTCAGCTTCAAAGCATCAGGAAGATCCAGTATCAAGTTATATCCTCGCAACGCTGGAGATGTAACTTATTCCCTCCTCCATTACAGTATAAATATACCAAAGCCCTCCAACGACTGGAAATAACAGATTTCACAGTGTGATTTCATTTAACGTAATCATGGGATTCAGGAAAACAGTCAGAACAATTTGAATTTTAATCTCATCATTTGTGATACCACTAACCACTCAATCACACAGTTTATAACTTCTAAACCACCTGCGTTTACGTATTAAATATGATGAGATGATCTCTGACAAATTGCATTGCAAAAAAATCATAAATTGCTTCATTTTGCAAGTATCAAAAGGTGTCATTCTCAACTTGCCATCAGAGTGTACAGCCATTGCCAAGAGTCAGGCATCTGTTATATAACATGAAAATGGAGCAGCTGCACATGACCCAAAACACCAGCTTTATACATAAACAGTGAAGTGAAAACTGCTCCCCAAAATACAAACTTCTACATTGTCAAAACCGGCATCAAATTGAAATAAAATTTTGCATTGCATAACCAATAGACTAACTGTTCAAACTTACCACTTAACAATTTAAACATTTCTTCATTTTACATTCATAATTCAATTACTGGAACAGGTTTAATACTTTTTGTAAAAAAACTCAATTTTTTCCCCCATTAGAAGCTATAATTTTCCATGGCTATATGTTAATGAGAGTTAGGTATAGCCTTATCCATTTCCACATGTCACTGTTCTACAGTTTGTGAACTACATGCATCCTGAACAATCCCTCGAGAAGTTCCCAAAAGTTATAGCAAAGGAATTTAAAAATTTCCAAAATTCACAATCTTACTTTTTCAATGACTCTTTTCCATCTTGATCTTGAAATGCTCCTCGTACAGACAACCTCCTCTTCCTTCCTGAAAAAGACATTTAATATATTAAAATAATTTCTAACAATTTCAGAAACATGATCTAAATACTAATATGCAGACAGTAATCTGATCAAAGAATCCATGAGCAAAATTTATTATCACCCTATTAAGAACAAAATCTGTATTATTTGAACATATGTCAGTTGATGGCATCCATCCACAAACAATTTATATTCTCACAAGGTAAATTTTATCTTTTAAAATTTTGAAATTGAAGATCAAAGATGAAAGAAAACTTTAAGAACATATGCCTTCCTCTTCTACAGCAGGAAACAGCAGTATATGACAAAAGAGTATACAATTAAGAACGGTTGAAACATAATTAGAAGTATCTCGTTTTGGATGTTTTTTTCTTCAGCCTTCTCACACAATGCTGCACATTTTTCTTTTGTAAATCACTCTAATGCCTTTTCAATGTCCTGATTGAACCTGCATCTGCACACTCTCAGGCAATGTATTCATGACCGTAACCACTTGCTGCATGGAAATGTTTTTCTTCTTTTACTTCTTTCACTGGTTACTTTAAATCTATGCCCTGCAATTCTTAATTCCTTCATGGGTGTGAATATGTTCTCCCTCTTCACTCCATCCAGGCATCTCATGATCTTCAACGGTTAAATCAGATCTCCTCTCAGCCTTCCAATCTCCAAGGAGAACAGTCCCAACCATACCGATTTATTTTGAAAACTGACATTCCTCATCCCTGGAAGACACTCTCATAAACCTAATAAAAACTGAAAGAATTGCGGACGCTGTAAATCAGGAACAAAAACAGAAGTTGCTGGAAAAGCTCAGCAGGTCTGGCAGCGTCTGTGAGGAAAAAACAATGTTAACTCAGATTTTTTTTTCCTCCACAAATGCTGCCAGACCGACTGAGCTTTTCCAGCAACTTCTCTTTTTGTTGTTGTTGTTGACTCTCATAAACCTCTTCTGCACTCTCTACAACGTCTTCTCATTCTTCCTAACATACAGCACCCAGAACTGGATGGAATACTCCATCTGAGGTTTAACTAGTGCCTTATATCAGTTCAATGTGACCTCCTTGCTCTTGTACTTTACACCCTTTTTAATAAAGCCCAGGGTACTGTGAGCTTCTGTAACTGCTCTCTCAACCTGTCTTGCCACCGTTAATGACTTAGGCATACATACAGAGGTCCCTCTGCCTCTGCATCTTCTTTAGGGTTGTACCTATTGTATGAAGATGCAAGGGTCTAAAAGGATTAATGCTCTGCCTGATATGATGATGCTTGTGGACTTGGTTTTGGAACAGGTTAGCACTGAAACAGCAAGATTTGCTGAATGGGTCTTCCCGGGTCAGTGTAACAATGTCTCGCACGTCAGTGTAACTTGTACCTAGTTGTTTTATTCAATCAACTACGTCTTGTGTAAGACAACTGCCTCATCACATTAGACTACCAAGCAGTTTTTCTCTGTTACACTCAACCAGACAGGTCCTTTAGATCGTTACCCTGTAAGAGATTGGTAACAGCTAACCTATCTTTTAGTAAGAGAGTGAACATACGATGTATCAACAATGGTATGGGCTGTGCATGCCACGGTTTTACTTTCTATTGTCTCTCCAGTCCACGGGCATTTCCCCTGATTGTCTAAACAGTGGGTGAGACTTGTATTGAGGACATGAAATCCATCCGCAGTCACCCAAAATATCTACACTTAGAAAATGGCTACAAGAATACTAAATTCTTCATATTAATTCTACTGGCACAATATATGCTGACTCTAGCTGAATTCTTTGGGTCTACATGAGACTTGATCATTATTAATAATCAAGGAGTTCCAACATTATTCAAACAGAATAAGTGACAGCAGTATAGCTGTTGGGAGACAACATGAGCATGTTCGATTGAATGATTTATTTTCATGTGTACCGAAGTACAATGAAAAGTTTTGTGTACAAGCAGTACAGGCAGATCATAGTAAACAAGGATGCAAGATCAAAAAGACTTAGAGGCATACAGGTTATACTGCACAGACCGTGCGCTAGGTGAGATCAACATTAGCAAGATCAGCATTATGAGGCTACAGCGTCAATTTGTCAGTCCAGTAAAGGCTGGGGATCGAGGCAGGTTGGGAGACTAGAGTTGATGTAGGTCATGACCAGCCTCCCAAAGCACTTCATGATTACTGAAGTCAGAGCCATTGGGCTGTAGTCATTAAGGCACACTGCATGTGTTTACTTAGGTACGGGGATAATGGTGGTCTTCTTGAAGCAGGTGGGACATTCAGCTTGTAGGAGGGAGAGGTTGAAGATGTCAGTGAATACCTCCACCAGCTGGCTTGCACAGGATCTAAGTGCTCGGCCCGGGACACCATCCGGGCCCGTCGCTTCCCTTAGGTTGACTCCCAGGAAAACCGATCTGATGTCTGCAGCAGGGACGGAGGGAACGGAGGCGTCACTGCGCTGCTGGCACTCTGCTCAAACTGAGAGTAGAAAGCATCGAGCATGTCAGGGAGGGATGGGTCTTTGTCCTTATCTTGCTCTGCTTTATTTTGTATCCCGTAATGTTGTTTAGGCCTCGCCACAGATGTCAGGAGTCTGTTTGGTAAGTTTGGGCCTCTAACATGGTCCAATACTGCCACTTGACATCCCTGATGGCTTTACGGAGATCACATCTGGATTTCTTGTATTGGTCTGGGTCATCCGACTCAAAAGATTTCGTAATAGCTTTAGGCAGAAAAACAAACTCGCGTATAATTCCCACTATAAACATCAAATGGAAAAAAACTGTGTGCACCTTTTGATTGTTGTATTAAAATAAAATTTCTTATAAACTCAATAAAGAGCTGCAAAATATTTTGAGATAGTAGGAACTGCCGATGCTGGAGTCTGAGATAACAAGGCGTGGAGCTGGATGAACACAGCAGGCCAGGCAGCATCAGAGGAGCAGGAAGGCTGATGTTTCAGTCCTGCTCCGCTCATGCTGCCTGGCCTGTAAAATATTTTACTTTGTCACATGTGGGTTATCTTACATTGAAGACTTCAAGTCAATGAGAAATGGTATGACATGGAAATGAGGAGCTTTGACAGGTTGTTCCAGGAGTGATATCCTGACACTGACTGAAGAGATGTACGACGAACTGATAGAAAGGGAGTTCAGCTCTATGTTCATATTGAGTAAAGCTAATGAACTGTCTTGTGACATGCTAATTGTTATTTGAATAACAATGTTGCTGATAATGATCTCCCTCAGCTGCCAGTGTTTCCCAGGAACAAAATACAGAAATGGGAATAGATTGTGACCTGTGGTCTCCTTCTACTTCACACAGCCCTAGGGTTTCTGCTGCTTCCACCAAAGGAGACATTTGCACTTACAAAAGGTCCTCTCAGACCCACTTTTCTGGAGGATCATCAGAAAGGCTCCAAGACATGTGCACAAGCTAAGAAGCTATATTTAACCTTTATCCCTAATCTGCACCCTCACCTTTCTACCGGTGTGTCCCAAAGTAATGAGTAGAGGCAGTGTTACATGAATGGTCAAATGCTGAGTCAGTAGGTGTAGATAACAGCTGCAGTAATGGTACATGGTAATGACCTGTATCAGAGCTAAAAATATTCAAAACTATCTGCTTGCTAGTGTTAATGCACCTCATGTAATATTCATGTGCCAAGAATGATTCCATTGGATCAAGGAAGTCACAGCTATTTGGGAACAGTCTCATCTAAATTCCTTCTCTAATAGAGATTTCTTTTCCATCAAGGTCCTGAAGTTTATTCTGATTTCAGGAAGTTGATTCCATTGTAATTAATGCAACACCAGCTGCTCTATCATGCGCTTTGAGCTAATCGTACTATTGGCACATCTCAATATTTCTCCTTAGTATCCCTTGATTGTGGGTGTCTACACAAACACTGTCCCCAAGGCTGCTGGCTCCTCATCTCTAAGGAAGGCTCCTCAGTTCCTGATTTACTGTAATATTCTTTTTAATTACATCTGTATATTACAGGTTATGAAATACAGGTCTCTTGGCTTGTCTCAAAGATCTCTCTCTTCTTGTGTGTTGCTTTCTCTCAATCTATTTCACAGATGTTAGGATCACATCAGTTACATCATTACTATTGGCCTGCACCATTAAACTAGATCAGGCACACTTTCAAACGTGATTTTACAGTCCGTGTCTGTGATTTTTTTCATCATCGTCATAGAATTGTATTTTCATCTTGAAAAGACGTCAAGCAGGAGGCAGCAGTCCTTCCACCCTTGTGCAATGTTCTTGACTAGAAACTCAAGCCCCACTTGCCGCAATGCAGTACGCACTGAGTCACTACTCTCAGGGTGCCCAATGGCTGGAAAAGAAGAGGGTGCAGCCAGTCACAGACTGAGTACCTCACATCCAGCACGCTGGTCAGCATGCCCTGCCAGTGACAGGCAGGAACAGAAATCATGTTCCCTGATGTTGTCTCTGGCCCAAGTCTCAGGTTCTACTCCTGTCCAAAGCACAGCCCGGCCTCTCCATCCAAAAGCTCTGGGCTCCAGTTACCGGGCATGACATACCCACTTGTCGCAGGCCATGTTGTCAGTGGACTTCAGAGTCACTGCGGTTTTGAACTTCTTGGGCTCTGCTTCCTTCCAAGGTCAGCTCCAAACATTGGGTGGTCTCTCAGAAGAAGCAGCACACACTGTTCCCTCTCACAGGTCACTGATGCCCTTTTGCCAGAGCTGGATAGTTGATGAAACAGCAGGCTTCACAAGCACAAAGGGGCAATAGGTTTCACCTCCATCGTTGGACACCCCCAGGTACAGGATATCATCAAATATCGCCCAGTGACTGGTCAAGAGTAACAGCATCCATTCGCGCAAAATTCAGGCCATCTCCAACCACAACAAGAGCATGTCTTCTTACTTCCCATCCTCCGGGATGCAGCAGGACTTCACTCAAACCCACGAGATCTGCAGGTGGATCCAAGGGAACCAACTTCATCCCTTGATGAGGTGGCTACTGAATTCTCTCTAATACCTGCAGACAGAGGCAATACAATAAAAGCCATCTGCTCTAAAGGACAGCCATTGGGCAGACCATCGGGCTTCTGAAGATATGGTCTCAGTGCCTGGATTAATCAAGAAGCACTCTGCAACACTCTCCTACATGAGGCTTGGTCATCGTGATGTGCTGCTGTACTCTCCATAGTATGGCCCTCCAGAGGGATGTGGACATTGAAGACAGAGAAGTCCAGGAAGACAATAACTCATCAGAGAATACGGGGGAGCAAAAAGTGGAAGTGGGAAGAATAGACGTAGTTGAGGGAGAGAATGCGAAAAACCAAAGCATCCTGGTATAGGAGCCCCAATATAGTGTGGGGCTCTGAGTAATCCTCAGGATGCCACAAATGTGACAGGTTGACTGATTCAGGAATGTTTCAACTGAGCCCACAAGGATCAGGCATTGAATGCAGACACTGAAGTGTCTGTGCTAACACTTCCAAGAGATAGTGAGACTGTAAGCCCTTATCACTAACAAAGGGCACGCATCTGCGCTTATGAGCTCAGAAGAGATGGGGGTAGCCTGTCCCTTTGTCTTTGCCTGTAGTCAAATGCACATGACAGTCACCCTTGCTGTGGACGTGTGGCAGCTGTATCATTGATAATGTTGACCATCTTATTTACATATTACCATTAACCCTTTACATTACATCTCTTCCTAACTTATGATCTACTTAACAAACTATTTACCATTATACTGAAGTACTCAGCTTGTAGGGTTACATCAGTTCATTAAACCTCTTCTGACACTAGATTCACGCTCTCCTGATTACCCTTTTACCACTGACAGCGGCAGTAAATTCCAATCAGGCTCAGTGATCAGTGTGACTGTCTTTCTCTGGGAAGATGACAAGGAACCTCCCTTCCCTCCTTCATCAATCTCCATGCGTCTCCTCAAGGCTAGTACCTGAAAAACAAGCAGCCTCTCTGCTTCACACTTCTGGCCCTCTTGAGAGATCATGGAAATGAAGAATCTAGCCTAACATGTCTGGTGAATCCTCAGCTTACAGTCAGGTATCTTAAATGGTAACCATTACAATGGCCACCCAGAGTCAGATGCAGGACCCAGAAAAGGTTTGACTTCCATTTCCCAGCTTCACGATGAAAATTCATCCCCAGGCATCAAACCGTAGACCCTGCTACCTGCACGGTACATTGTGCAGTACACTGTGACATTCACTCAAAGAGCTAGTGCTTATTAGCTTTGGATAAAACAGTAAGTATGAGTCTGGGCAAGCGGATGGGGGAAACGAATGAAAGAAAGAAAGAAGAATAGAGGAACGGAGTGGGGGGGGAAACAGAGAGAGGGGAACAGAGTGACAGAAATGAAGGGAGGGAGAAAGGGAGAATGAGAAAGATATATAGAAAAGAGCGCGTTGAAAAATCAACAGTAAATAAATCAGAAAATAACTACTTTTATGGATGGCAGCTTCATTTTACACAGTAATTTATCATAATAGCAATTCAAATAAGCACATACATAAAAATATAAACCTGCACTGCACAAACAGAGAAACTACATTTAATGTACAGTGAATACTCCAATAAGTCAGCCCTGACTTTTGGTCCAGAAATCCTTAACTTTTTTCAAATACCTTGTGCTTTATTTTGGGAGCAGCATTGGCAAAGAATACAGTCTTGTGAGGCTTTTTCACAATTTTTTTTGCCCATGTAAACAGTCTGAAATAAATAGCCTGGGATAGCCGTTCCCTGATGAATACAGCGTCACAACCACCACCCGCTGAGGCACTGTCATTATTAGCACTTTTCACAAACCATCCGAAAATGTTACCCATCTCAAAGCCAAACTCCTAACTTTTCTGCTTTAAAATCTCCTCTCAAAAGCTCAACTATTACACAAGTATTAAAATAGACTGGAATGTTTTAAGACTAGAACACAGTAACAGCAGAATAAATTGCCTCCAAGACCTTGCAGAAACTTCTTGCAGCGTTTGTGCAGATTACAGCTGGGAGCTAACAGATGTCTGCACTGTGTGTTACATGAAGTTGTCCCATTGAAGCTGCACGAACACAAAACAAAATAACCACAAACAGAACTAATGGAATTTCAAAGGCACCCAATTAGGCTCCCCATTGGTGATAATAGTTATTAGTGTCTTTAGTGAAGCTACTGTAGTCAGAATGCCTAAGGGAGGGTGGTAAGTGGAGTTGACTACGTTCTATGCAAATACACAGTATTCTGAAGGGATAAAAATTGATCAAAACTCAGGCACAGTCTCACTAACCTCCTTGACGATAGAGTCATGAACCATACTCAGCGATATAATATCTATTGAATACAAATTTGCCAAGAAGTATTGGAAAGTCTGCTGCACAGTTTTATTATCTTCAAAAAGCTGAACCCCAGAATAATGTACATTATGATTCTTGCAAACCTATGAAATGCAAAATAACATTATACCATTGGCAGGTTGCAACCAATGATAAAAGTATAATATTATGCTGGAGGTTTGAGTTCCTCAGTGAATATAAAAATCAGATAAGGACTGATGGAAATACTTGTCTTGAAGTCAAAGTCATTATGCACAGAAAAAGGCCATTCAGCCCGCTGAGTTCATGTCATCTCCTATAGAGCAAACCAGTTAGCCCCATTCCCCCATGCTATTCCCATTGCTCTTTATGTTAATTTCATTCCAGGGGCCATGCATTTTCCTGTTGAAATTATCATCATCTCTGCATTGCGCCACCCCTAACAGGCAACAAGTCCAGGTCATTATCACTCGCTGTGTAAAAGTGTTCTTCTTCACAGTCCACCCCCACTTCTTGACCAAAACCTTAAATCTACATCCCCTCATCCTTAATTCACCAGTTTATGTGAACAGCTTTTCTTTGCCAGCCTTAAATCTGTAATATTTGTATGTAGCCTTAACCTTATAGAATCAGATTGGGGGGAAAAAAAAGTTTTAAAGACCTAAGTGCCCAAGCAAATTGTTTCATTGTAATAATCTGCACCATTGCTGTATACCCAAAATCATTAACAAAACACACCTTGACTTTTTAAAACAAAATTGCAAAACATTTGAACTATGCAACAAGTCAACCTGCACCTTTGAAGTAAGGAGACCATTTTGCATGGGACCCTCTTTAAGAAGTGGTAGTTGACCAAGTTTTTCACTAGAATTAAAAGAAAAAGTGAGAGAACTTCAACTTCTATTATATCAAGGTTGTTGTCAACAAGCCCCAAATAGTTCAGAAGGAAGTAACTGCCAGTATCATAGAATCCTTAGTGTGTGGAAACAGGCCCTTTGGCCCAACAACTCCACACCAAACCTCAGAGTATCCCACCCAGACCCACACCTCCCTGAACACTACAGGCAATTTAGTATGGCCAATCCACCTAACCTGCACAGCTTTGGACTGTGGGAGGAAACCAGAACACCTGGAGGAAACCCACACAGACACAGGGAGAATGTGCAAGCTCCACACAGACAGATGCCCAAGGCTGGAATTGAACCTGGGTCCCTGGTGCTGTGAGGCAGCAGCGCTAACCACTGAGCCACCATGCCACCCTGGCTTGATGCCACTATCAGACAATAGAGTAGAGGTCTGTGGCATACTTATGACAGATGAGATATATAAAGACTATATCTGTTATTTTAATTTCTTTTTGATAGTTGATTGAATTTGGAAAATGACTTTTACAACAATGGACTGAGGAAGGAATTACTGTACTTTTAAAAAGCAAGCAACTGAAACTCTGTGTGTGGTGTCTACACTGCCACTTTGTTCAAACAGTGGTGGAAGATATTTGTAGACAGCCTGAATCTGGAGGGGACGGTGGGGGGGATCTATGTATAATGTGAGTTTCAGCCAGCAACAGATCGCTGGTTGACTTGTCAAGTTGTGAATTCCAAATGCCATCAGCCTGATAACAACTACTTCTTTGGCCTTTGGGTAGCTGGATGTGAACAATACTAGCAGGATTTGGACTGCTAGAAGGACTAATGGTATGCGTCTCCCTCTCTCTCCCACTCTCACTCTCTCTCCAGTAAAACACCTAAAGCCTGAACAAAGTCTGCTTATTTTCTCTGACCAGTTGCTGTCGGCAGTTGTTTTTAACTAGTAAGTCAAAGTCTTTATCAGTTGTGAACTAGTCACTCTGTGTCTCCCGTGAAGAAGGAGAATCCAAAGAAAAAGATCAGAAAACTGAAGGACATGTAAAACAAGAGGAACACTCCATCAAATGATGAGAATAAGTGCTTTGAACCATCTTCCCTGTATTTTTGCTGTCTGTCTGTGTGTCCGTGTATGTGTAAAAGGTGGAAGGAGGATTGAGAAACAGTTTACAGTGTTATTTGGCAACAGCTCAGAGAATTACCTGTGATCAGCACCTATTTACTCGGAATAAATAGTCTATTTTGATTCAATTGGAGGGACATGGGTGTCGCTGACTGGGTCAGCATTTATTACCCGTCCATAGCTGCCCTTCAGAAGGTGGTGGCGAGCTGCCATTTTGAACCGCTGCAGTCCATTTACTGTAGACAGACCCACAATAAGTACAGAAACCTAGTCTCCATTTTCTGTTCACCTGGGTCTATCTAACAGGTAAACTGGGAGTTTGTACATTTTGCTAAAAAAAAAGTGAACTTTGTGATGATTGAGAATAGTGGAGCTTGATTACCAGTCCGCTGCCCTACAGAGGAGTAACAAATAACAGGTAGTGATAACAATAGTGTGTAGTAAACAGACAAGCACTTTTCCAGAGCAAGTTGAAGCGAGTGGGGTTAAATAGCCATAGCTGGCTGACAACATTGCCCCTCACACTGTTCCACTGCACAGACCTCAGAGGTCGATGCACAGCACAAAGTCAATGCCTCAGCATGTCCATCAGTATGTGCAGGACATCAAAGCAGCTGCACAGCCACACAGATTAGAGGGACAATTACTGGTTTAGCCCACTTTTCACTGGAAGAAGGTTTCTGCCTTCCAACACAAAAAGCTGACCAGAGTTGCCACAACAATCGATAGCAAATGGTTTAAAATACAAATTGAATGAAGAAACAAACAACACTTATAACTGGAAGTACATTTACTCCCTTGCAGTTAAAAGTTCCAGATTTTTGATAGGAGAATACCAAGAAAAATTCATTTTTGCATTTATGTCCCCATATTCTCCAAGTGAATTCTGACAGGATATCAAACCTCACAGTGTGACATCTCATTAATAACACAATACGAGATTCAGTAATGTATTAGAAATTGTGTAATGATATTAAAAGTTACATAAACAATTAACTGTTTATATAATTACACAATTGTTTGTATAATTGTATAATTATATAATAGTTTCATATTTGTCATTTTACATTTCCTCTAAACTTCAAAAGTCAAAATCATAACTTTAACGCGTAGGATTTAACAAGCCTGAAATTCAAAGCAGCAAGTCACACAATACCATTTCAAAGTTGTTTCAGTTCCTATTGTTATCCCTTACTGACCGACATCTGTAACATTGGGAATTTGAATGTGAATTTGAATAATGTGAGAATATCGCAGCAAACACAAGTTAACCTTATCGCTGTAGATGCTCCTTGGACTATGAAAATATTTTGGATTAGTATTTTTCACTGGTGAGGAAAACCTAGCTAGAGAATACACTTTGGACGTTTGAACAATGCAGATTTAAGTAGTCACTGAATTTACTTCAGAAGGCTCAGGGAGAAACAGAAGAGAGCCAAAAAGGAGAATATTACGTTTTTGAAAAATCCTAGAATCACAGAATGCCTACAGTGTGGAAAGAGGCTAATCAGCCCATCGAATCCACACCAACTCTCTGAAGAGCATCCCATCCATCCCCCAACCCTATTCCCCATAATCCCACATTTCCCATGGCTAATCCACCTGGCCTACACATTCCTGGACACTATAGGCAATTTAGCATGGCCAACCCACCTAACCTGCACATCTTTGGACTGTGGAAGGAAGCTGGAGCACCCGGAGGAAACCGGGGAGACATGGGGAGAACATGCAAACTCCACGCAGACAGTCACCTAAGGGTGGAATCAAACCAGAGCCGCTAACACTGTTGGTGTATACAGAATTATACTTTTTTCTAAGTACAAATGAATTTAAACTTCATGTGGTCTTCAAGACTTACACTGGAACATGGGAAATAGGCAACAGGCCTCTCTGACTCTTGAGTCTGCCCAGCCATTCAATTGGATCATTGCTGAGCCTCTTTATCAACACGATTTTCCAACACTAACCCCAAATCTATCAGTCCCTGAGCCTCCACAGCCCTCTGAAGTAGAAAATTCTGAAGATTTACTACTTTCTGAGGAAAGAACACCTTCATCTCAGTCCTAAATGGCCTACCCTGGGAGATAAACCCCAAGCATACACAGTATCAGAATTACTTTGTCCAATTCATTTGAAAATAAACTAAAAGATAAAATTGGGAAGTTTACTGGGAGTGAAAGTTTTGCATCAGATCTGTTTTGAATTTGCTTTAAGTTCAAGGTGGAACTCTGAGATATCTAAATAATAAGCAAAAGTAGATGGCTCACAGCAGGATCATAAATGCATACGAATTAGGAATAGAAGTAGGCTATATTGATCTTTAAGTCCCCTCAGCCATTAAATGAGATTGTGGCTGATCTGCTTATATTCTGAACTCCACATTCGCATCTAATTCTAGATTCTTTCCATGCGAGGGAATCAATCCAATGCCATCTTAAAAATATTCAATAAAAATGAATAATTAGCAATGTCGAATAACACAGTGGATGATTGGTATTAAAGCTGTGGTCTTTCTGCTCCATGAGACTCTGCTCCACATCATGCATTTCATTTACCTACCCAAAGATCAGTGGCTCAAGACTTCTTCAGATACTCTCCACCTCCCCAATCCTACCACCAAACAAGTAACAATAGCTCAGTTAGTTTGAAATATTCTTTTCTCATTCCTGAATGATCAAGGGGGAGACAGTGACATAACAGGAATGATCCCGAGGCCCAGGCTGTCTCTCTGAGGACAAGGGCTCCAAGCCACCATGTCATCTTTTGAATTCAAATGTAACTTTTCTAAAAACTCAGATGTGATAGCTATAATCTCAGCAATAGTGACCATTAAACAGTGATTTTCATAAAAGTATATCTGGTTCACTAATGTCCCTTAGGGAAGCTGATCCTTTATCTGGTATGGAATACCTGTGACTCCCGATGCTCAGCAATGTGGCTAACTGTTAATGCCCTCACAAGTCACTTACTTCCAGGGCAATTAGGGATTAGCAGCAGTCACTGGCCTTGCCAGGAATGCTCACATCCCCATGAAGCAATCAGTTAAAGCAGTGCATAAATACCTGCATTCCTTTTACATAAGGATTTTGCCTTGATTTAATGAGATGTTGTTGGACAGATGGAGAAGTGGAATCATGAATTCTAGAATTAAGAAAACCATTGATGAGGGTGTCAGCTGGAGATGAACTGAGGCAGGGACAAAGTCACATGATGCAATAGAGGTGGAAGTAGGCAGTCTCGGTGAAAGAGTGGAAGGGGTGGTCAATAGCCTATCACACGGTCAAACACAACCTCACAGCTGTGATTGTGAGGGGTCTCACTCAGCTTCAGTCTGTTGTGGCGTTGAAAGGGAATGATGCTAATGCACAGGGACCAAAGAGAGTGATTAAATGAATTTCAATTACCTTTAGTTATAGCTTTCTAGGCACTTGTTATGACACCATGTGGTTATAATTGGCTGCTGAAATTACAGAATTAGTTGGATTTTAAGCTTTCCAATTTATATTCACGTGGGCAGGGGAGCCAACAGTTCAGTCAAAGCAACAGCACAGACACAGGACTTCCCTCTTGACTCAGTGGGTAAAATTTCAGTAAAGATATCATTAGATTCCATGTATATGACACTAACTCTCTTTCTCAGTGCAACCGCTCTTACTGCTTCCACTGTCTTCAGTTGGTCATGCTGCTATTCCAACCTCCTACGATGTCTGAACAGCAATTTCTTCCAGCTAAATATCGTGAAGACCGGAATCACTCTCTTTGGTCCCCGAACATTAACATCATTCCCTTTCAATACCACAACAGACTGAAGCCAAGCCAGGCCCCTCACAATCACAGCCGTGAAGTTGTGACTGACCTTGTGATAGGCTATTGACCACCCTTTCCACTCCTTCACCAAGCCTGCCTACTTCTACCAACCTTAGCATCATCTGAGTTTGTCCCTGCCTCAGTTCATCTCCTGCTGAAGCCCTCATCGATGCCTTTCTTAACCGTTGAGTTGATGCTTCCATTTCTCTACCTGTCCAACCATACTTCAATTTTAAAATCCTCATCCTTGTTTTAATTCCTATACAGCCTCAAAGCACCTCACTGCTTTAACCTCTCCCAGGTTTAGGTACCTTTGAAATCTTCTCATCCCTCCAATTCCAATTTCTTGTGCTGCCTTGATTGTAATTATTGCACGAGTGCCTATGGTGGAATCAGTTGCCTTGGCCCAAAGCTCTGGAATTCCATCTATCCAAACCTCTGTACATCTCTCTGCACTTTCAACATATTCGTTAAAATCTGTTCTGTATGGTAGTGTCAAAATAACTGTTTATACATAAAGCCCTATCTAGTTAATTGCCTTGTAGACTTTCTCTTTCACTTGTGGAACATGGGCATCAATGGCTGGCCAGCATTTCATTGCCCGTCCCTAGTTGCCCTTGAGAAGGTTGTGGCGAGCTGCCTTCTTGAACCACCGCAGTCTGTCTGCTGTCGGTAGACCCACAATGCCTTTTGGGAGCGAATTCCAAATTCACTCCATTAACAATGTATAAATACAGGGCATTTGCAAAGGACACATTTATGCTTCTGAGGTTTGCACACTACTGTAGTTGTAGCTTTAGTCTCTGATTGGTGTTTTGATTGCTGAACTCAGCTGCACAATTGGAGTTATTTTTATTACCTCCATGATTACCAAATTTGGGCAAAGAAAAATAAAAATAAGCTCTATCTGCCACTGCTCACTAACCAATGAAACCAAAATGAAAAATGTTTGGTTTCAGGTTAGGTACAGTTGTGATCTTCTTTTCGTCTAACAGCTTTTCATCATCGGGGCCAGATGTGGAGAATGATAAGTTGAATGAGGAACTTAAACCATACAATAGAGTGGGGTTTCTACACATAACTTCATTTCAGCACAAAACTTGTTACAGGGTTACCTTTTCCTTGTTCGTTTTAATATAAGTGGGAGCTGTCATAAAAATAACGACAGAAAGGAAAGCAAGAGATACTAGGAACTGCTGATGCTGGAGAATCTGAGATAACAAGGTGTAGATCTAGATGAACACAGCAGGCCAAACAGCATCAGAGGAGCAGGAAAGCCGATGGGTCTGAATTTTTCCGAAGTAGGGTCCAGACCCGAAACGTCAGCCTTCCTGCTCCTCTGATGCTGCTTGGCCTGCTGTGTTCATCCAGCACTACACCTTGTTATCTCAGAAAGGAAAGCAAGACTTTGTCATATCAAATTATCCTTGGATTCTTCATGAGGATTATAGAATCTAAACAAAAATTAATTTTATTACCATAACACGAAATCTTTTTAGCAAAGATTTCAGAAATAACAATCAGTGGGAGAAAAACAATGTAGCGCAAAAAGAGGGATTTATGGAGTTAAAGCAAATTTGATTCCTTAGTTTTACAATAAAAAAGCCTCCAAGTATACATACATGTTGTCTTCTCTTTCAGATGTATGGTTACAGGATCCATCAGGGTCCTCCTCCATTCTCAGACTGTCCTGGGATGCGCAGCTGCAGTTAGAATTGCATTGACTGCAGCACGTGCTATTCTCTTGGTCACTGGGCTGCCCTTGTGAATTCTGCTGGTAGCTGTACACAGTAGAGCGGGATTCACAATCACTCTCCACCGTAGAGTCATGTACAGCATCACTCTCACTTCCTTCAGAGTAACTTGGCAGGGAATTGCCATGACTGGGAGTTGTAGACAGGTGCTGTCTGCTTTCCAGTGAACCACTGCAGAAATCACAAATAAACCTTCCGCATCACATTTGGCACAAAAGTATTTGGAAAATATTTTTGCCTTCCTACGAACAAAGGTGCACCTGAACAAATAAGCAAAATGACACATCGATTCCCATTAGAGACGAAGATCACAATAGTTTTTGTAACTCCAAATGCAGTATGGAGAAGATAATGAAGGCCAGATTAGACAGGCAAATTAAATGTTTAAATACCAATCAATTTCCTGAAAAGTTGAGAATTATATCATTTTTGACAAGCAGTATGATAATAAACTCCAGTATATTCAGTAAGATGTGTATTGTAAAATATATGGCACACCTTCTAATTAGTGCAATCTTAGAAAGTCAAGCTTTAAAGATGCTGTTCACAAATGCTTTGTTACCGAGAAAGTGATAAACAACTAGTGGGGGTTGTGATAAATCACACGGTGTAACAAGTCACAATTAAGCATTTAATTATAAAACTCTATTATAAAATTTAATTTGACACACCAGGTCAAAAACTCATTGAATTGCTGTTTTCCTTTCAACCATCGCATTACCAGGCTGAAATAGGAAAACTCAAAGCATAGTTCAACATTTTAATAAAAGTACTCTGCTTTGAGTATAGTCTTTGCAACAGAAGACAACAACAGCAAACTCGTTTGTCAATAAACCACTATGTGGTTCAAGCTGGGAAAAATAGCCTTAATCCCTGCTCTTCTGAGAGGAAACGTATCTCAATCCATCCTTGCCTCCAAAAGAAAGCTCCTCTGATGCTGCTTGGTCTGCTGTGTTCATCCAGCTCTACACCTTGTTATCTCTTGCCTCCAATATTCTTGTTTTCATGAATCCAATCTTTCCTTTGCAAAGCCAACCACTGTCCAGCAGTGCAATCTTGCCTCTCATTCAAGAATTTTTGTTTATAAGGAAAGCTAGCAACTAACTTGCCAAAGCAAAAGAGAAATGAAAAGAAGTTATAATAAATAGTTCTGCAAGAGACCTGGAGAATTGATTACTAGAGGGTCAGAAGAAAGCAACTGATGCATTTGTTGATTCTAAAAAAATGGATTTACATGCAGTACTTGTGGGGACAAGATCGGTCTGGGAAATGGGGTATCCTCACCTAAAGTCATGTGATATTAAATTAGAAGACTTTAAGTGAAGTGTCACTTCTCATAGGAACCAATGCTAGACCTGGAGTTAGGTTCTGTAAGGCTTTCTTTAGCAGACAAAACAAAGAAAACATTATACCTGTACTGTGAAAGTTGAACTACAATACCATCCGTACTGCAAATGGCTAAATTCCTACACTGGTTAAATTAAGTAATTAACATTTAAATTTGTTCAATTTTATAAGTGTAATATTCGACTTACTGTAGCAGACAGTCAGCGTGGAGCTAGGGGATTTGCCGCTCACATAAAAGCCGAAAGAACTGCAGATGCTGCAGAACAGGATCAAAAACAAAGTTGCTGGAAAAGCTTCGGACCCTAAACATTAACTCTGTTTTCTCCTTCACAGATGCTACCAGACCTGCTGAGCTTTTCCAGCAACTTTGTTTTTGATCCTGATTTGCTGCTCACAGTCTGCACCAGTAGGCCTTTGCTCACTGGGCTCTGGGTCGCCTATTGCTCCAGGCAGCAGCTACAATGCAGGAGTCTTTTTACGGGTGAGTTGCACCTTGCCTGCTGACTCAACTCAGGCCACTACTGGGAACAGAGCCTTGCTCACTCTCCCCAACCCCCACTCCTCCTACTAGGCCAGTGACGGCTCAGCTGGGTGGCATTTCCTCTTCTCTGCCCCAGGGTGATGGCTGGTGACTGTGGAACTCCCAGGCTGGAGGGTGTTCGTGGGCAGCAGGGGTGGGGAAGAGTGAACACCACTCTGCTCTGAACGGAGGTTGATGACTCCCTGGTGTTGTCCTGCCTGCTGAGATCTGCAGTGGGCACCACAACCTTCTGATCATCACCACCGGGGAGGATTGCCAAGCTCAGCCAGGGCCAGTGCCATAGGACCATTAAATAAAGCAGTAGAATTAGGCCATTCAGCCCATCGAGTCTGCTCTGCCATTCGATCATGGCCTGAGAAGAGGCTAAACAGGTAGACCTGTATCCTCTGGAGCTTAGTTGTGTCAGAGGTGACCATCAGGCTGGGGAATTGGAGCTAAGTTAGTCTGGGCCTGGAGGGTGGGAAGAGCAGTAGCCTCAACTGAAAGAGGGGCCATTCATGACAAGATGGCAGCAATCACACAAGGAAACAAACTGCTCTGTGAGTTTTCCAAATTACTTAAGGCTAAAGTAAAACAACACTAAAAAGGGAAACAAATGACAACAACTAGATTCCCTGTACTGCAAGATGCCCACTTTAGCTTGGCAGAGGTTGGCAGGCAAGATGGAACCACAAAATAGTGTCATTACCATAAAAACATAACAAACCAAAAAGATCCCACTGGTAGATTTTTTTGAAGGCCTGAAATGCTCCTGGAATGGCCAATCTTGCATAAAAAGTGAAAGTTTGCAGATATTCTTTTTTAGGAAGTGTTGTCAGCATTTTTAACACAAAAATACAGTGCTGCCAGGGCTCCTAGGCTGCAAGTCTTGGAATGCTCCCTGAATGCTCATTAGATTCAGAAAGGACGGTTCTGTCCTTTTCACTCTGAAGTGAAAATGAAGGCACCGATGTCTTGCTGTGACTGATGGGGACTGTGGTTAATCAATAACAAATTCATTTACAAAATAAATGATCAGCAAAGTTCAACTCAATAAGTAAGGCTCCAACCAAAAACAACCACATGACCAACAGCACCCAACTAAATTCCTATAGTGTCCTTACTGTTGTAAAATATTTTGAGACACATCACAGAAACATAATCACACATACATATTGTGAGTTTGGAGTCAGGAGGGTAGTCAGAGAATGAGAAAAAGCTTGGTCTGAGTTTGGCTGTAAGTGTATTTTAAAAGGATGGGTGCTTTGTAGAGCGTCAGAGAGTCAGAGTAGAAATGGCTGAAGAAATAGCTGTCAACAATCATAGAATCCATACAGTATGGAAGCAGGCCATTTGGGTCCGCACTGAGTCTCCGAACACCATCGCACCCAGACCCACTACCCTACCCTATCCCTGTAACCCTGCAGTTGCCATGGCTAATCCACTAAGCCTGCACATCCCTGGACACTGTGGGCAATTTAGCATGGCCAATCCATCTAACCTGCACATTGCTGGACTGTGGGAAGAAACCAGAGCACTTGGAGGAAAACCAAACAGACATGGGGAGAACGTGCAAAGTCCACACAGACAGGGGGTGGAATCAAACCTGGGTCCCTGGTGCTGTGAGGCAGCAATGCTCACCACTAAACCACAGTGCCACCACTAAATCACGATGGAAGCAAGGGTTGGCAGGATGTACAAGCATCCAGAGTTGGAGGAATGAAAAGTTCTGAGTGTAGGAGAGCTGATAAAGATGAGAGAGATTGGGAATGGGCAGGTCATGGAGGGATTCAAAGCTGACGATGAGGAGTTTTTTTTATTGTGGTACTGGTAGCAAACCAGCAAGTACAAGAACGATGAGTTAGTAGGAACTGCTGCCAGTCTGGGCATGGACAACAGTGTTTAGATTTGTCCAACGTTATAAAGAGCGGGAGGACAGTGACGAGAGAATTGCGATTGTCCAGTTTGAAGGTAGCTGGAGCATAAATATCAAAAAAACAGGCTTGTAATAAGAATCAATGGAGGGGTAAAAAACTTGTGTGTCTCAGATTCTAAATATAAGCTTACTCTCTGAGGAATCCTACACATACCCTCCACATTCCTCATTCCCTATTTGTGAACTTTGCTACTCCATACTCCATCCTTAATCAATGTTTCTCTGAATTTCTTTCTTCTATTCTTTGAAGTCTTAAACAAATGCCCACCCTCCTCGCTGCTTCATCGCTACATTGAAATTAATTGTTACCACGTTACCTCGGACTTCATTTTAAAAACAAACTAAAGGAACTGCAGGTGCTGGAAATCAGAAACAAAAACAGAAATTTCTGGACAAGTTCAGCAGGTCTGGCAGCCTCTGTGGAGAGAAATCAGACTTAATGTTTCGGGTCCAGTGACCCTTCCTCAGAAACGTTAACTCTGATTTCTCTCCACAGATGCTGTCAGACCTGCTGAGCTTTTCCAGCAATTTCTACTTTTGTTACCTTCTATTTCAAATTGTTCTTTCTCAGAATGATCAATTTTTTTTATTTATTCAATTGTCCTCCAAGGATCTTGGATTTCTTTTTTAAAAAAATTCCAGACTCTGTATCACAATCACCACTTCTGCAAGTTACTTAAATCTCATTTAATATTTTTAGCCTTGTTGATATCCAGGCCTCTGGGTGTTGGTCCTTTACCTTTTTGCCACATAGATAATGTTCACTGTTTTTAATTTATTGTTCCCTACTTCAATGAGATTAAAATCAAGATTTCCTACAGGTTATACTTATGAAAACTGCTGTAACCGGAAAATGAGGCAATGTGAAGGAATCTGTCTTCTTTGCACATATAGGAGGGTCAGTTACGAAATGCAAGGTAAATAAGAAAAGTCATGTGGTTCGGTAATTACTAAACTGATTTATGACACAGGAATAACATCCCAGGATGACCAAGAATAGACACTCACTCTCGCTCACATTCAATCTGCAGATACTAAATAAACTGGGAAAAATTCTATTTGTAAACTAACCCAGGCAGCAATACGTTTCTAGATAAACTGCTATATAAAATGAAAAATTAAGATGGGATTTGTATTTTAAATGATTTTAAAACTTCAGAAATGGCAGAAGTATCTGTATTTAAAAGCCAAACACAAAACAAGATTTTTTTATAAAACTGTTAGAGGTTTTTGAAACAAACAATACCATCTTGGGAATGGTTGCTCATTAACGAACAGATTGCTGCAGTGAATGGAGGAAGGCACAGTCCTGTGGGAAGTGTATCCTACCTGAAATGGTTACAAGGAATCAGTACAGGATCATCACTATTCTACATCTATATGCTACATTACAAGGCTGGCTTCCAAAGACTGCAGTACGTTTCAGTGAGGCTCTACCCTCCAAAAGAAAACAGGAAAATGAAGTCCCTTGACTCCACCGTAGATGACATATCCATGTCACTGTTTTGGGGAAAAATTAGTTGGCGAGTAACTAAATCTACAGATTTAATTAATATTAGTAATAACTAATATATTAATAATAACTAATATATTAGTATTAAACTATAAATAGATTAATTGATGCATTAATTGATGCATTATTCATTTTCTATGAAAGAACAGAATCTTGTATTTAGGATTTTTGAACAGCTCCTTCCAACATGTAGCCCCCCCCACAACCACGGACTACGGCAGGAAACATATAAGAATGCCATCACTTGAATGGTCCCTTCAACTCACACACCATGTTGATAAGGAACTACATTGACATTCCTTCACTGTATCAAAATCCTGGATTTCCCTCCCAACACCATTGGGTGTCTGTGTACCATAAGGACTGTAGCGGCTCAATAAATTTATACAGTCAAATTAAACTTGTGCAACCTGTTGCTAACAGAGCGCTATTACCTGGAAGAAGAAGTTCACAAATACCACAAAATTTTCAAAACAAAAAACCCTTCTGACCCAAAATGAATTATTCTACATTAGTTATGGATAGTAAAACATCCGAAGATGTAGCACCTCCTGGGGTTGCAGCGAATGGTGCTGGGGCTGGTGGAGCTCATGGGGAGTGTGAGGCGCTACACCTGCCCCTATACCTCCCCCTCACCTCCATTCAAGGCACATAACAATCCTTCCACATCAGACAGAGGTTCACCTGCACATCCTCCAACTTGGTCTACTGTATCGCTGCTCCCGATGTGGCCTCCTCTACATCAGTGAGACTAAGCGGAGACTCGGAGACTGTTTCGTAGACCGTGTGCGCTCTGTACGTGACAAATGACAACACCTTCCGGTTGCCAACCATTTTAACTCCTCCTCCCACTCCCTGGGTGACATGTCCATCCTGGGCCTCCTCCAGTGTCGCAATGAAACCACCCATAAACTGGAGGAGCAGCACCTCATCTTCCGCCTCAGGAGCCTACAGCCCGATGGCCTAAATATGGAATTCACCGGTTTTAAAATCTCCCCACCCCGGCCTCATACCATATCCAACTCTCCCTCTCATCCCCACCTCCTTGACCTGACACCACCTGGCCATCTTCTCTCCCACCTATCCACCCCACCCATCCCACTGACCACTCCCTACCTGCACTCACCTATCACCATCCCACCTACCTTCCCCAGCCCCACCCCTCCTCTCCATTTATTTCCCAGCTCCCTTTCTCCTCCCCATTTCTGAAGAAGAGTCTTGACCTAAAACGTCAACTTTCCTGCTTCTCTGTTGCTGCCTGACCTACTGCATTCACTAGACACTGACATTACGCTAAGCAAAAAGAACACTCCTGTACAAAAGCTGAGACAATATACAAATTTCTCATTCTGCTGCTGGAAGGTATACATGAATTTAATGCAGAAGTGGGATCACATGGTATGTTAGTGCTCATCCTGAGGAACGTGCTCAATGTAAGAGGAAGGTCAAACAGAATTGACTCAAGTACTCTTGGACAAAATCTCTGATCCCAAACAACTGATTTTATATTTGGAGAATATCATAATTCTCCATTCCCTGATCAAAATTACACAGACCTCTGAAGTCATATAAATATTACTTATGAACTGATACTTCAATTTCTTTCCTAATCACATGCATGTCCGTTCCATTATTTTGCTTTCTGTAGAGTCATAAAATGATAATACCTGTTTGTTACTTCCTGGCAGAGAACTGTTGAATGGGATTGATTGCTTCAGTCTTTTTATTTCCTTCATTCTTCCATAGGATATGACCATAGCTGGCAAGGCAAGGATACTCTGCCCATCACTTAAACAGGGTGGCTTGCCAGGTCACTGATATTGCTGTGAGTTTGGAGTCACATAGAGGCTGGACCAGCTGAGAATGGCAGATGTCTAAAGGATGTTAGTGAACCAGATGGGTTTTCATTTACAATCGATACCAGTGCCATGGTTACCATCGTGGACTGGCTTTATATTAATTGAATTTAAGTTCCACCAAATGCCTCTAGAGCACTGTTGGCCTATACAGTACTAGTCTAACAACATCGCCTGTACGCCAGTTCCTCTACTGCTCGAGGAAGGTTGTTGGAGCAAAGAGATCCCCTATAGCTGGCACCAGAATGAAATTAAACATATCGCTTCACCATGAAGCACTAAATCCAAACCATTTCATGCACATATTGCATTGCATTGTATAACATAACAATAATGCTTTGAAAACATATAAAATTGAGCTAACTCACCTATTAGTTAATTCTAGTGAAGGTTTGCTTTCAAGTGAATGTTGTTGACTTGATAATTGGCTGCAACTTGAGAATGATTCTCCCTCACTTCTGCTGTCAAATGAGTCTTTTCCATTGTGCTTTCTGTTAATATAAACATATTTTTTAAAATCAGGACACAGTTATCAGATGAAAATAATGTTAGAAAAGCCAAATATACCAAAATACCAGATGTGTTCATCCACTGAATTATACCTTATTAACAGATGGAGGGCTGCAGGGAATTGTCAATAGTTATTGTCCTTCGTTTAAAATGAGTTCAGTTTAATAGCCCTCAGCAAAAGAGGAATGCAATTAAAGGTCTGGTTGATTTAAACAATGAACATTCCGCTAATAAATTATGACAAAAATGCAGAGTCATTCATAACCTCAATCCATTGCCAGTCATTTGTCAACCATCACTAGTTAACTTTCTCTGCAATGCTACGTTCCCTCTGATAAAAGTGCATAGCGTCACACTTGGTCAGGTTTGGCAGGTTTCTCCTGAATGCTAAATCACGTTCATTACGCTGTCGCTTCAGGGTGAACTCAAAAAGCCCCTCCGATTCTTAACTATCCTCCTTCAGTTGTCAGTAGCTACGGATTGTTTTGTTATTGGTGATGATTTATTATGAAGCACACAATTTTTTGCACATTACACTCCAGGGCAGGAAAAGGGCAGACAATGACCATTTTAACTGACACTACAAGACCTTTCTCTTCCAATCAAGAGAAGTTTTTGTGTCCACAGCATATAATTGTCATCACTTTTGGCTATCAAATTATTATAACTACAATGAACAAAGCAGAAGTTTACAGTGTAATAGCCATGCTTATCAAAATGTAAACACTGTATTCAATATCTATATAAAAATTAACAGATAACTATCAAGTAACAATAAAAACTAAAAGACCTTATTTTACACTTGGACATCCAATCAAAGTTCATTTTTTTCTAGTCTGTTTGCAGTAATTGTACATTCCCCTATCTTTTAATGCATCTGATCAATTCTATTCTGCAAATTAGGAGCAGAACTGGATTTAAATGAACATTTAGGGTAGTACTTCATGGAGACAATGAGGGTTTTGTTGGTGAATGGCATTGTAGGAGCAAATTACTGCAGATGCTGGAATCTGAGTCGAAAACAAAAAATGCTGGAAATCACAATGGGTCAGGCAGCATTCACGGAGAGAGAGCTGTTTCGATTATAAATGACTCTTCATCAGAGCCGACTGTATTTTTTGTTTTAAGAGCACAGTGTAACCTGTTTTAGGGAAGATGTGCTGAATTAAGTATGGAAGATATGGTGGACTATTTGGGGCATGTGGAGGAGCAGAGAATGGCATGGATGGCCCATTGGGAGTGGGATGGTATGAGGGATGAATATTTCACAACCCCAGTGGGATAAAGTCCCAGAGAACAAAATTAGGTTTTTTAACAAGCTTGCACTTGGCAGACCCTATACCTTTCCCCAAGCCTGGCAAGACAGACTCCATTGCATGCCCATCACCCTCATCTGCTCCTCTCAGATCGAAGATCTAGTCATTCAAGGCACTTTTCCTGACACTATCTACCTGTACTGGGGCTGAATGCTCAGACCTTAATGTCAGCTTGATATTGCCTATAAAATTATTGCAGAAGATGTCAGATTTCCTGGCAGTCAGGAATCATCCACTTAGGATACTGAGTCTATTCATTTTCTAACTGGCTGTGCAAGGAACACACCAGGGGGACAAGTTACCGAGTGACCAATGAAGAGATTAGATATGATGAACAGGTCCAGTCAGATTTTGTCCACAGCAGATCGCTAACCCACCAACCACAAGATCAGTATAGGAGGCCACTGCACCATTGTGGGTAAGAAAAGATTCCAGAACCAAATGATGAGTATGGTGGGGAGGGTTAAAGGTGGGGTCTGATCAAACAGTCGGAGAAGCTTAAAGGACTGAATGGCCTCCTGTCTTGGTTTCAGGTAGTACGTCAATTCATAATGTAAAACAAATAATCCTAACATTGCTGTAATATGCTAATGTGAGGGAAAGTGTGAATTGGTAATATTATTAACATACCCATTAATGGAGAAGATTCAAACGACATAGATTTGTATTTCTGGTATTGACAGCTGTTAAGTTATCAATCCGAATGTCAAAATGTTAAGGCCACTGGAGAAACCTAAACTTCAAAACAATTTCAGTCCCCACCAGTTATAACAAGGGTATTTATGTGAAAACAATCTGCCCATGTTATAGGAGTGATATTACCAAGCAGGAGGGGTTTCAGAAGAGATTAACCAGGGTGTCACTGGGTATGGAAGGTTTGAGTGATAAAGAGAGGCTGGATAGGCTGGGACTTTTCTCACTGGAGCATAGGAGGTTCAGAGGTGACCTGAGAGAAGTTTATAAAATAATGAGAAAAGTTTATAAAATAATAATACAGCTTGAGTTAATGGTATTTGTCTTTTCCCTAGGATGGGGGGATTGCAAGACTAGGGGGTGCATTTTTAAGGTGAGAGGAGATAGATTTTAAAAGTACATGAGAAGCAAGCTTTTTTTTTCCCCACAGAGGGTGGTTCTTATGGGAATAATACATGAACAGGAAAGGTTTAGAGGGATATGGGCCAGGACCAGGCAGGTGGGACTAGTTTAGAACTAAATAAAACCCAAAAGAACTGCGAATGCTGTAAATCAGGAACAAAAACAGAAGTTGGTTGAAAAGCTCAGCAGGTCTGCCAGCATCTATGATGCCTCATGTCCATGATGCATGTATAAAATGGCATTATCATTATAACACTGGACTATGCAAGAATGATGTAACTCAAAGCAATATACAATGTAAATAATTTAGTTTAAGCAGCTGTCAACGTTCCATACAAACTGTAACCACCACCACACCCCCACCACCATAACTTGAAGGGATTTCAGTGGGATTAATTACACAACTGGCCACTTTTTTTTTCGATATTCGTACATTGGACGTTGGTGTTCCTGGCTTAACTACCATTTGTGGTCTCCCTCCCCACCCGCCCCTAAATTTGACTTGTTCAGCCATTTTAGGAGGTAGTTATGAGTAAACCACAGGCTGTGGGTCTGGAGTCACATGTAGACTAAAAAGTATAAATGGCAGATTTCCTTCCTTAAAAGGCATTAATGAACCTTACGGGTTCATACATGGTCTCAATTAAGTTATTTTATAATTCCATATTTTACTAAGTTCTAATTTCTTGATCTGCTTTAGTGGGATTGGATCCCATGACCACCAGAATATTAGCCCAGGGTTCCAGATTACCTGTCCTGTGGCATGGCCATGATGCCACCTCCTTGCCCCAACAGTAACAAGACATTACCTACTAATGTTTGTTCTTGTATTCTCTGCCCCCTGTTCTAGGTAAACCAGGTGAACTTGTAAACAGTCACAGCTACTAGAAAAACAGAAAATGTTGGAGATACTCAGCAGGTCTAGCAGCATCTGTGAAGAGAGAAACACAGTTAATGCTGCAGTCCTAGTCCTGATGAAAAGCCTCAGATCTGAAACATTAACTCTTTCTTTCTCCACAGATGCGGCCTGAACTGCTCAGTGTTTCCAGCATTTTTGGTTTGTATTCAGATTTCCAACACCTGTCGTGTTTGGTTTTGAATAATTGAGCACAGCAGCTTTTGTCCTTCAGAACTCTGGCATTGACAAATCAATAAAGGTCATTGCTCTTTGGCTTATGGAGGCAGCTCCTTCAAGTAGAGGTACATCCTGCAGAATCTGGTTACGCAAAAACTGGTGAATACCATAAACTGGACTTCTTTTCTACTGGTCAAACTGGTTAATGGTGATGTAGGGCTGTAGGTGAGGCTTAGGGTAAAGTGCTTGTGAACATATCTGTTGGTTTTCCTGCATCGCTTATTCATTGCATTAAAATGTGCCAATTTCTTTTCCTAAATATCAGCAAGTTCTGAAATCGGTCACGGCCTTGATCACAAAGTGCCAAGATTTGACAGCGTATACCTGCAGTGGTGAGGAAGGCAGTGGCATTAAAAAAAACAGAAAACATGTTTTAGTTCAGCTGTTCCTCTCCTTACTGATGAAAAGGCTCATTTATAACATGCTACTTGAGGGAGATGTTTGAATGTGATAAATTACATCAATACCAAAAGGGACGTGAGAAAATGAAACCAATAAAATTCACTTTGGCAATACCAGACCCTCTAATAACTACTTTGGAGAGTATTCCTGTTGAAGTTGTTGCACTTGGGAAAACGGCCCATTACAGGCTTTTTGCACTCTGTTTGTACTTAATGTCAAAATGCTCGAGAATTGTGTTCTTATTTATATTCTTCCCAGCTATTACAGTCCTAACATTTCATGAATGTGTTACCCACCATTTCAAATGGGCGCACCAGTGCAGCACAAAATTATGTTTAATCCACAGCAAATTCTGCAACAATTGCAGAGATTCTTTGAGTAATAAAGGCCAAGGGTATGAGGAACTGCCTTCCCCACCTAACTTTTCCAAGAATTCAACAATTTTCATTTTCTTTACTCACTACTCTCCACAGTAGAAACAAAAGATAGCCAGTCTGATCATATCAACGTGTCATACGATTTATGCAGAAAATAGTTTTTATAACTTTTTTTCTTAAATCTAACCAAACTAATCACGGTGATTTCAAACAAGTCGACTTTCAATTAAGCACATTTTTCAATCAGCGAAATGGGCAGTCTTTTCCACAGCACAATCCTGTGCGTCAATTTGATGAACATCTTATAACTTCATTTATTTCTTGGTAATTTATTTCAGAATGCTAGGATTTGCTGGATCCTTTAATTGAAATTGCAATTTCATTAATTGAACCTGCAACTGCAGTGCAGAAAAATGTAAATATTAAGAGGATCTTTGGAACCTGCTGTTCATTTCTTCTGAAATAACTATTTCAATCCTGTAACAGCTGCTTTTATGAATGGCTGTGAACATAAAACTAATCTGGCGCCTTAGATTTCCATTGGCTCTAAAGTGCCATGTTAGAACATAAAGGACTACAGCTCAACTCAATGGAGAGATGCAAGAATTGTGAAACCTGTATAATCAGCATCTCAAACATAGCATGAGACCTGAGTAGCACAACAGCAAAACTGTTTAGAATAAGTTTCTCATTTTCTACTTGGGGAACCTGCAGCCTTCAGGACTCAACTTCAGGTTCAAAAACATCAGAACCTGAATACGTTCTTCCATGTCCTTACTCACTCCCATAGACCCCAGGCTCCGTCATGGCATAGGCTGCTTTCCTTTCACCTGCTTGTGGTCCTCATTGTCAGCTTTTCTTACCCCTCAGCATACTCCTGATCATCCACCCCTTTGTCTGCCAAACTGTCACTCTCTCTCTCTCTCTTTCTCTCTGGGATCCAATGCTGCTCATCTGCTCGCTCCTTTTCTGTCCCCACTTCCTGTCGTCAGCATAAATGCTACCTTTTCCGAGCTACTGTCAATTCTTAAGTGGATGGGTAACTGGACTCTGCTTTCTCTCCACAGATGCTGCCAGACCTGCTGAGTTTCTCCAACAATGTCTGTTTTAGTTTCAGGTTTCCAGCGTCCACAGTGCTTTGCTTTATTTTAGAATGATATTTGTATCATGTAGCCTTGGTGCAATGGTGGAATTTTCTCTATTTTAAATCAGCGAGAAAAGAGGGACAAAAGCAGAAGGGACCTTCACTTGGTTGGGGGAGGGGGGGTCAGGTTTTTCTACACAATTAAGTTCTTCTCAGCTCATTACACAGTCATGTGCAGATGGAAAGTCCAACTTTACTGGCAGGAGGTTCTAGAATCCATCAAGACTTTCTGGGCTCCAATATCTGGCAGCCATGTTTGAAAGGTAACTAGGCGACAGGAGCTAAAACCCGAGAGAATCACTCCGGCTCTGCTCGTCACCCCAACCCAGGCAGAGTTGTCAGAGATCAGGCAAAAGCTGGACACCATGCTTTAATGATGCCTCTCGCGGTGTTCTCCTGAAAGTTGTCCAGGACAGAAGGAAAGGTCTTTTCCTCCACAGATGAAAACAAGAGGCCATCTTGACTGATGAACGCAGCCTGCACAGAGGCGACTGCAGAGGTCAGCGCCCACTAGTGGCCAAGGAGAACCTGGCCCGAGTGCCACAGGAAGATAAACGATCTGCTGTGTTCTGCCAGGGTATCCGCCAGTCTACTCAGTGCTTCATGCTCCCATAACTGCGAGGTAGAATTGTAATGTTGCCACTGCAGACAGGAAGCTGGGCACCAGGTACCTCCATCACATATCTCAGTGTCTGTCACTTCACTGGTCACTGCAATATAGCTCAACTGGCACCACATTTGTACTGCCTCTCAAAGAACTGCCAAAGTTACAATCAGCAGCTCATGCACCATCAAGTCACCATCTTGTCAACACAACAAAGAGAATGTCCACATCTGATTTACTTTCATTGAAAGGATTGTATGGGGCAAGGATACAGCCTACCTTTTCAGTTAAGCCCAGCTTGCTTATCCCTCAGCAAGTTTGCTGGCATCGGTGAGCTCCCACACTGGGTAAACCTGTTGGCCTGGTCAGGCTTTGCAGCTGACGATAACAAGCCAGTCTGTATGCTATTCAGGCTCCTCAATGAGATGGTCAAAATGGAGACGCTTTAGCCTTCACACTGTTAAGCATTTTCACAAAGAAACGCACTGATTATGAAGGAGGCAAGTTACTGAAAAAGTCTGCACCCAGCGAAGGTTGGAGAAAGCGCTCTACCCTGCCCAATGCATGGCTCAGATACAACAAAAACAGAAATAACTGGTGAAACCCAGCAGTTCTGGCAGCACGTGTGGAGAAAATGCAAATAGACAATGTATTGGGTCCAGTGACCCTTCTTCAGAACATGCCTCACGTATATAGTCAGGCTTGTAAAACATGTGCTTCCCATTTTTGGAGAAAACAATTGCTACTGGATGCAAAACAGGTTCCTGGTCATGGGTCAGCCTTCCAGAAAGGATTCAGGAGGTTTAGCAGCAAAACCTAGACCACACATTGGGAAACTGAATTTTTGTCTCTTGCCCAGTGAAGTTCTCACACCCGTCTTTTTATAAGTAGTGGAAGATTCTGCCCAAGTGTGCAAAGCGGAGGTGGTGATATTTTGTAATGTCACTGGATTTGTATTTCAAGTTCCAGCTAATGGTCTGGGACCTCCGGTTCAGTGGAATGCGAATTTAATTAATCAGAAACAGGCTCAACTGAAAGCAGGTCTGAGCAATAGTGACCATGGCATCAAAACTGCCGCCAGGCCACGGACTCCAGATGCCATGTTCCTGATTTTTTTTTGGGGTGGGGGGGCGCGGTGTAGCCTGCAGTTCAACGTGAAATTCCAGACAGCCTCCGATAATGGTCTTATTTTGCCTTTTCATTATCTTAATGAGTGACCTGAGGCTTGCACATGGACAGTCATTTATTTGTCTCAAGTCAGACCTTCCCATACCTGTCACACCAGTTGGTAACTGGATGTTATGCACTCACTTGCCTCAGTTCTCACCAAGCAGCCTCTGGAGCTCCTGCCCTTTGTAAACTCAGCTCCCTTCTTTTGTCCACTGTGTAATTTTACACGGAGCGATGTGTTCAAAGTATGTTCTCTGCATGACTAGTCTGAGTCAGCACAACTGGAAGTAATTACATCTATTTCTTAAACAGAGATATGCTTTCAGAGCTTTTTGCTTTGCACACATCAGGACAGATACAAGAATGCCAAATTTCCAATGACCAACACTTCATACTGTATGGGTAAAGAGCACTGTTTGCTTGGCCAAATGGATGGTGCATTCTCCATGGCATCTCCTCGACAAGGGAACTAAAGCCCCCCGCTTTTATTTAAATCAAGGAAAGAATTCACAAGGCCTGAAAATATTGCTTCAGTTTGCAGACGACAGAACACAGGGTACAAATGAGTGTCGTTTCTAGTGATTGTAAGTGATCTTAAAGTGTTTGTTTATGTAGCTACGAGCACAGTCAGGATTGTTCAGCATGTGTTGACCCAATCATAAATTCAGACTTAATAGAGGATGATATTTTGTTTTGGGTTTAGCCTGGAAAGACAAAGAACCATAAACAATTGAAAGACAGATTAAGATAGTGGTTTCATGCTGCTATAATGCAATAGGCACAATTCTAAAGAGGGTACAAGAGCAGAGGGCCTGGTGATAGATGTACACATATCATTGAAGGTGACAGGACACTTTAGGGAAGTACTTAATGAAAGATATGGAATCCTGTGCTTTAGTTCAGGACACAGAGTACGAATGGTAAGAAGATGTGATAAATTTGTATCAAGCACTGGTTCAGCCTCAATTGGAATATTGCATCCAGTTCTGGGCACCATACTTTAGAACTATAATGAAGGCATTAGTGAGGTGCAGAAAAGACTCAAGAATACTTCATTAGCGCAATGGCAGGTCAAATAGTCTCTATCAGTGCTGAGACCGTTCTCTGGTAACAACAACCACACTGGCTGATTTGTCTTTACCCTATCATGTCTGACTCTACCAAATATGCTCAAAAAGGTGCACCAGGTACTCTTGGCAATGTTTTCAATATGCATCCTCATATGAAGACTGGGAAATGTACCACTTTACGTAAAGCTGTGGAATATGGAAAATACCAGAATCTCCAAACACTGTTGAATCAAAGTCAAACTTTGGGGCCTGCCAAAGTTGTGGTTCCTATTGTCTCCAGAATGGGAATGATGAAAGTTCAATACAACAAAGAAAACTGGAGTAAAAAAAACAGCCTGATGGTGACTAAAGTCCTTTCAGGAAGAAAATCGGCTGTCCTTACCTGGGCCGATTTACATGTGACTCCAGATCAACAGCAATGTGGTTGACCCATAAGGCAGTTAGGGGTGGGCAATAAATGTTGGCCTAGCCAGCAATGCCCATATCCCGAGTGAATGAAGAAAAATTGCTTCTCATTCAAAAGGACTTCTTCAGTCTCTTCTCAAAGCTAATCACATTGGTTAAATTGAGCTTCATAGGAAATTCCAGGTCAATGCAGTGCTGTCACTAAACACCATCATTGTGAAATAGAAGCAGTCCGATGTATTTGCTAGTTACTAACATGACTGCAGATTTCCATTTGTATTAAGCATATTGTTTTCTCCATTCACCAGAGGCACAACGGATTTTCACTGGTGTAAGAACAGCTTTTGACTCTTTGCATTATCTATGCTTTAGTTGTTCATGGATTTCTCGATTTGCAAAGTTGACTTTATGAAATAACCCAGTATATTGCTAAAAACACTTCATTTTAAACAGCTAAATATGAAGCCTGAGCTTGGTTCCTGACACTCCCAGGGTACACTCCACTGGGATGTGTTATCACTTCAGCATTTCACTAATAACAGAAAATCACTCACTGTATTAGTTCGCATGAGCAGAAAAAATATAAAGTCAACCATGGATGAAATATTAAGAATGAGTCATGATTGCTATTGCTGACTGGGGAAATCCTACCAAATATATTCAAGAATGTGATATGAAGAGAAAGTGTTTCAAATATAAATATACATTCAGAATATTGAAGAGAATACAAAAATCATGTTAGCTTACATTACACACTTGAAAACCAAAATATACAAGACTCATAAGGCAATCAATAGTTGAACTTCTGAAACGGGCAGGCAAATCCAGAACAGGAAAGTCAGATATCACGGTTGCACAGACAGAGTAACATTAAATGGCTGAAGTGATAGTCTTCTCCACTGGCCAGAAAGTCGGCGGTTACCTTGGAAGCACCAGTGGAATTCACTGTCCATCAGGCAAGTTAACAGCTGGTGATTAGGGTTTCTGTGCCTTTAAGGGCATAGGTCATACGTCCATGAGCAGCCAATCAATTGAAGAGTCACTAGCTCTTCAGTCCCAGGAGAGGTACTGGGAGCAATGGCCACTGCTAGTACCACTGCAGGCTCCAGCACACTGCAGCAAACCCAGGAGCAGCCAAAGAGAAGGCCCCACAGCATAACTTGATTGGATTCACTGGATTAGATTCATTGTGGGACCAGTTGGGAGGACTAATTGAGGTTGGTGGGCAGCATGAGGAGAGAGAAAACCTTTCAGTGCCTTGTAGCGCAAAGTCAAGTACTTCAGTAGGCAATCAGGTGTCTGCTTAGGAAGGATACCCAGCCAGGCTCACACCAAGATGCTGAGCGGCTTTTATTGAGCAGCATTCCCACCTTGTGTACAATGTACACGATACATACACACACGCACGCACGCGCCCACACCTTCCCCCATCCCAGCATTGGACAATAAACGCTGGCAATGACACCCACATTACATGAAAAGACACAAAATATCACAGAATGCTGCCATATATTTGTTCAGAAAATTCAACTGAAGAATGTACAGTGAAGCCTAAAACAACAGAGATGTTGGGATCCAAAAAGAAACGCAATTTTACAGAAGTACAGTGTGAGGAAAACTCCTATTTTAACAAATAAAAAGATTGAAATAAAGATTAACTACATTTAAGAGCTATGAGACCCCGCCCCCGACCACCACAATATAAAGCAACACACAGCACTTTGCTCTACGCTTTGACATTTTGCTATTGTACATAGTAAACTGTGCATTACAATCTGAGAAAAGGTCACAGACCTGAAATATTAACTGCTTCTCTTTTCACAGGAGCTGCCAGTCCTGCTGAGTACAACATTTTCTGTTTTTATTTTGCCTTTGAAATCTAAGTCAAACCAGATAAAACTAAATGGTTTTTACTGGTCTTCTGCTTTGCCATGCTTCTATTTGTAACAGCTCACTTCATGTACGGAATGCACAATGAGGTATTGCAAAGCAACACAAAGCACTCACAATGAAAAGACCCACATGTATCAGTCAAGAAACAGAATCCAAAATGATGGACCAGCTCGCTCTCAAAAATAATAACATGCTAACGACGTACAGCGGGGAGAAATGTACCCTCACGGAAGCTGACAGGATTGAGAAATTTGGGGCAATTTGGCATTGGAGAGAAACTTACCCTTTCTTACCACCTCAGCAAAGTAAGCACAAGGCAAGAAGGTCCATTTGGGATTTTCTAAACTGGCCATCAATTAAGGCCTTGGAGTGGTCGATTGATTGCCACGTAAAAAGGTCTCAACTTATCACCTCCCTGATCACCCAGTCACCAACCTCCCCAACCCGATCAGGCAGGAAATGTGCCTAGCTTCAGAATGGGAAACCATGGAAACTGGTCTCATGAGGTGGGCCCTCCAAAAATCCCAATTTGAGGGTAATCACAAGTGACAATGGAGACAGGGGGTTTGCTTGGAAAGCCACCCACTGCTCTTGCCTCAGACACCCTTGGCCTCTACCCAGTGGGAACAGGATTAAAAAGTATTATGACCTTTGGATCCCCTAAAAAGTAGGCAGCCGTTAGTACCCGCGGAAGAGGCAAATCTTTTACTGGCTGGCCAACACACGAGCAGATTGTCAGCTGATTGGGCAATTTATGGTGAGGATGGGAGTGCCATATTGGTCACCACCTAACATATTCAACCCCTCACTTAGTTTAGGTTTGCTGCAGTTTTCTATATGATAACCCATTCAAAAATAACACGGAGACTCAGGTACTTATTGAGTCAGAGATCTGGAAACTTATTACCAACTATCAATGTATACTAATATAACATCTCAGAGCTGCTCACAGTCTGGGTTCGACGTTTGCTTTCAATTACAGCGTCTACATAGTTGATTGGCTCACCAGCTAACCAAGTGATTGCTTAACTGATTATCAGAGTAAGACGGAAAATTTTTAACTCGAGTGCCACATGCCATGATGTAATTGAGCTGTCATAAAGTATTTGAGGTACATTTGAGATCTGTGCAATACAACATGCCCCTTTTCCCTTTGAAGAATAGGAAAACAGTTTTGATCAGTATGCAACAAGGATGCACATTGGTACGTTTGCTTTATACATTACTATAATGCTTTTGCAAACATACAATACAGCCAGATTCGGTCCTTACACAATTGTCAGGATTTGGATGTATAGTTTCCCGCTGCTGTTTGCTGTCTGTCATTGTGCACAAGGTCAGAAGTCACACATCACCAGGTAAAGTCCAACAGATTTATTTGAAACCACAAGCTTTCATAGCACTGCCCCATCATCAGGTGGAGTGCAGAGAGGCGCATAGACACAGAATTTATAGCAGGGAGATCGAAACATCATACTGATGGTGTGAGTGGAGCGTCAACAGGTTGGATAATAAGTGAAGGGACAACCTATAATCCGAAAAGTGAGGCAGGGAGATAACTACAAAAAAAAAAGTAGTGTGAAGACAAACCAAATGGCTGGAATGACACGATGGGTGTAAGAGTCGCATGCCGAGGGTCTAACCAAAGTAACAAGTAATCCAAAACTGTACAAACTAACTAAGGTAGGAGACCATAACAAGATGGTGTCAAAACAGGACAGTAAGGAAGATTTTACAGGGACAGAACAGGGTAGTGAGATCACATGTAGCGCAACGTGAACCCAAGGTCATGGTTGAGGCTGTCTTCATGGGTATGGAACTTGGCTATCAGTTTCTGCTCAGTGATTCTACATTGTTGTGTATCTTAAAGGCTGCCTTGGTGGACACTTACCTGAAGATCGGAGGCTGAATGTCTTTAACCGCTGAAGTGTTCCCCAAATGGGGAGCGGGGGGAACATTCCTGCCTGGTGATTGTTGCACAGTGTCCATTTATCCGTTGTCGTAGCTTCTGCTGGATGTCCCGAGGCAAATGACTACACAACAATATCAACAAGTTTCATCCTACTATCAGACTTCAGAATCAGTCTTATTCTTGAGACACACGCATCTCCATCAAGGATGGACACCTCAGTACCTAACTCCACCGCAAGCCCATGGATAAGCTCAAAACGCTGCACTTCTCCAGCTTCCAACCTAAACATGGTAAAGAAGCCATCCCCTACAGACAAGCCCTGCACAGGGTAAACAGGATCTGCTCGGACGAGGAGGAACGCGACAGACACCTAAAGATGCTGAAAGACGCCTCATAAGAACAGGATATGAGGCTCAACTTATCAATTGCCAGTTCCAATATGCCAGAGCAAAAAACCACAACAACCTCCTCAGAGGACTTGATCGATAGAGTATCCTTCATCATCCAGTACTCCCCCAGAGTGGAAAAATTACACCAAGTCCTCTGCAGCCTTCAATACGTCATCGATGACGACAAGCATTTCGCTAAGATCATCCCTACGCCTCCACTTCTTGCCTTCAAACAACTGCCAAGCCTTAAACAGGTTATCGTTTGCAGCAAACTACCCAGCCTTCAGGACAACATCGATCACACAACCCTGCTACAGCAACCTCTGCAGGACATGTCAGATATGGATACCACCATCACACATGGGAACACTACCCACCACATACACATCAGATACTCATGTGACACAGCCAATGCTGTCTCTCTCATACGCTATATATTGGTGAGACCACGCAGAAGCTATGACAACAGATAAATGGACATTGTGCAACAGTCACCAGACAGGAATGTTTCCTCCCAGTCAGGGAATACTTCAGCCTCCTATCTTAAGGGTTAGTGTCTTCAAAGGCAGCACTTGACGTACACAACAACATAGAATCGCTGAGCAGAAACTGATAGCCAAGTTTTGTACCCAATAAGATGGCCTCAACTGTGACCTTGGGTTCTTATCACGCTACATGTGACCTGACCACACTGTTCTGTCCCTGTAAAATCTCCCTTACTGTCCTGTTTTCACACCATCACTTTGATAACTTGTTATGGTCTTGCCGCTAGCCGCTAGAGTCCAGCCTGGCTCGCTCCACTCCTCGCCACAGATCACCAAACACCCGATCTGGTACAACACCGAGCTCCCAAACCGCTTCCACGTCCTGGACCCTGAAGAAGGTGTGGCAGCATCGCACCTGCCGCCCCGAGACCCACTCCCGGCCCTCAGGCACTGCTGTTGTCGCTGCCTCCACAACTGAGCTCTCTCAAGAAGGTAAAGTGAATTAAAAAAAAACTAAAAAACTGAAAAAAAGCAAGAAGGTAAGAAAAGTAAAGCGGTTGGAGTGGATGAGCCCAGGCTCAGGAGCCCTACTCTGCCGCCATTTTTTTTTGGATTCTAATGTATGGACAGTGTGTCCTCGAGACTCTTCCTATGCTACCCTCAGTCTAACATGTTGAATACCCTACTTTCCTGCACATGTCTCAGTAAGGCAAATAGTGCTGAGCACCTTTGTCACAGACAAAATACACCAGCTGTGATCTGGCACCAAGACATGGAGGAAACTTCATGCGGAGTGAGAAGTTCTCTCAACTTTGGAGCTTTAAGAAGTTGAAATGTTTCATATGGCTTAGTCAGCTGATTGATATCCATATTAATGCTGGGCCAATGCATGCCAAAGTCTCGGTTTATTTTCTGCAGCCACGTGACATTTGTGTGTCTGGTCTGAGCATATCTCAAAGTCGAGCTTGTGGAAATAATCACTTGTTTGCTTTTGAAAAGTACATTTTTATAGATTCAGGTCTGAACAAAGGCTTTGCATCCGAAAACTTGGGATTAAGCTATTCATAGAATTCATAGAATCCCTACAGTGTGGAAACAGGCCATTCGGCCCAACAAATCCACACCACCCCTCCAAACAGCATCCCTCACAGACCCATTCCCCTACCCTTTTTCTCTGTAACTTGGCATTTCTCATGTCTAATCCACCTAACTTACACACCCCAGACGCTACAGTCAATTTAGTATGGCCAATCCACCTAACCTGCACATCTTTTGACTGTGGGAGGAAACCAGAGCACCTGGCAGAAACCCATGCAGACAGGGGGAGAATGTGCAAACTCCACACAGACAGTTACCCGAGGATGGAATTGAACCCGCGTCCCTGACGCTGTGAGGCAGCAGTGCAAACCACTGAGCCACCGCTGAAAACTGTGTACAAATAAGGTTTAACGATATATAGAATGATTTTTCCAGAATTTTCAGCAACACTGCCATTTTGCCAAATCAGAGCTGTCATGGCCCCTTGCAAACTGCCACTTCATTTTTAATTGGACATACCATGGCCTCCATTTTTTGAGAAAGAGAAAATGAGAGAACGTATACACAACTATTCCTCCATTGTAACTGCTGTCCTTTAATACAGTTTGTATCCTTCAATCTTGGTTATTAGATGTGAACTTCAGCTCTGAACTCATGACCAGTGACTGCAAAGAGAATAATTTTTCACAATTGCTATGGCTGTCACCTTTGGTCCTTCAGTACCATCAGCATCTAGTTCCTACTTGCTGCCACCTTGACGTGATGTGATGTGAATTGATAGCCCAGAAGATATATAACCAAAGTGATTCAGATTTTAACGAGACAGATATCCGGAATTTATTAACAGGCAACTATATAAAGCAATATCACATATCTGATTTGCACAGTCTGGGTTCTACGCTTATTTATACTCCTATTACAATGTATACTTTCGTGACTGACTGACAGATGCAGGTCAACTCACTGACTGACAATTTAATCAATTGAGAGTAAGATGGAGATCTTCCATAAGGGTGTCACATTTCCTGAAGCCATCCAGCTGTCATAAAGGTATAGTGCCTTTCTGAGATCTGTGCAACAACATAACATCTCAATTTGTAAATATTTAAAATGTAAAACTCCAGTTCTAAGGAAGGGTCACTGGACCCGAAACATTAACTCTAAGTTTTCTTCACTGATGCTGCCAGACCTGCAGAGCCTTTCCAGCAACTTGTGTTCATGTTACTGATTTACAGCATCCACAGCTCTTTTGGCTTTTGTCTTGTTCTATGGGAGTTTGACCACACCCCTTCAGGCTGCTTCTATTGTTCCAACTTTTAAAAGAAAATCCCAAAGTCTCATGAGCTGTTTACACTAGTGTTTCTGGTAGACAGTTCTTCAACTCTGCCTTAAAACCTCTCTCCAAACAAAAAGGATAAAATAACCTCTTAAAGCCATAGCATTGTCACATAAGTCATAGGTTGCAGATAAAAGTATACCCAAAGAATGAGAATATAGGATGACTGAGTTGTGCATTCACCTCAGTTCTCTAGATCAGAAACGAGAGGGAAGATAGAAAAGGTTATAGCTCCTGATTACCAAATGTAATAAATTAAGAAACAGGAGCAACAGGAAGCTGTTCAGCCCCTTGAGTCTGCTCAATCATTCAGTAAGACTGCAGCTGATTCGATTATAACTTCAACTCCACTTTCCTTCCTGCCCAAGTACACTCCAAGCAACGGTCATCAGGTTTGACAGCTCTGTATTCAAACAGCCTATCAAAACTCACTCTGACTCACTTAAGAATAATGATTACTCTCTTCTGAGATAGCGCATTTGCTATAGCATGGCATCTTTAATGGATTCTACATTTCCCAATAATGTCCATGAGGCAAATGTTGTCAAATAACCCTAATCAGCCACCAAAGTCAGAGTCCTAGCTAATATGGTCATTGGTTTATGTTCAATTCTGCTCAGAGGTCCTTCACCATTTACTTGCAGCTGTTTCGTTGTAATAAATACATTTAATTCTGCCACTGAAAACAACTTCTGTGCACTAAGTGTACAAATTATTCCCATTTGACGTCACGAATTTCAAACCCGAACCACACCCTGGTTCATTAAGAGATCACTCCAGCCCAGCAGGACAACTGCCAAGCTCAACAGTGAAGCATTCCTGGGTAATGCAGCTCTATAAAAAAAAAAAACAAGTCATTCCCGGGCAGCTCCTTAGCACAAACCCAATTTGATTCTTGGTTGGCAGCACAGTTCACTAGCTTCACAAGCTACCATCAAACCAGTTTGACAGTCGGCAACTATACACCTGCCTCTGGCACGAAGACCCAATTAAAAGAAAACGTGGCAGCTGCTCAGACAAGAAGATTCTGACATGAGCAGCTGTCACCTTTACTACTGTCCTCTTTCCCTTCTGCCTGCATCTGTTCCAGCCATGGCTTACAATTTTGAAATATTTAATAGATCTTCCAAGCTCCATATTAACTGCTGACCATTATCAAGATTTATTTCTCTTTTAAAGAACCATCATCAGCAACTCTTAAAGCAGCATTCATTACTGTTTACTGTAGTTCAATCAGTAAGACTCATGACTGAATATCGGGCCTATGGCTCAAATATTCCAAAGGCCACAGAGTTGGTGAAACAGAGCAGACTGGAAGCAGCATATTGGGATCATATGGAATCTCTGTGACTCTGGTGGATATTGCCCAAAAATTTTAATTTTCTGACAAGGAGTTTCTTTGCAACCTGGAAAAAGTCCATTAAAGTCGAGAATTTGGAGGATTCTGATTCACTCCAGCTTAATAACTATCCAAGAAAAGTCCGAGGATTAAAAACTTACTCAAACTGAACCTCCAACTCCAGAACAACACCCCAATTGCACCAGCCCCCAACTCCTAACGCCTCCTGAAAAGATAACAGCCTCCCCAACCCAATACCCTCCCCACTCGCAGCCCTGCACAGATTGACTTGACACAACCTGATCACACACTGTTCCTGTTGGATTTGATGTTCCTCAGCTCACCCAGGAACAACCTGACCAACTGATGGATCCTAAGCATGCACCTGCCACTATATCCAGTAGCACACTGCCCTCTTATCTGTCCACCCGCCAATCCAGCCATCACCTTCCTCACACACTTACCTCTCCTCAGTCACTGTTAAACTCCCTTTGGGACCTTTAACTCCTCAAATATGGCAGCAAGTGTTTATAAATAAAAAAAGGAGGCGCATTGGACTACAACACTGCTGCTGCGTGTAAACAGTCATTTCTCCCGGCTTTCCTCTGACGGACAGGTCCAACTGCGAATCTTGGCTATAAAAATTGCCTTGTGGTAAATGGATAACTCTAAAGAGGATTATAGTTGAAAAAATCTGTTCTGACAGGAACTCGAATACGTGGGCCTGTGACATTCAGCAAATGTTTGGCCAATGTTGCTTGATAAACATCTTCTTTACACGAGTGCAAGTCTAACACTACGTTGTATTACAGTGCCTACATCCCCAGTAGCAAATGCCGATTCTCTGAACTCAAAACAACAAGCTCCTCATTTACGGAGATTAATGTGTTTAATCTGCCACTAAGTGAGGCCATTCCTCAGTCAGGTGCAGCATTGTTTACATCTCTCCACAGTGTGTAAAGGGTTTGTACCAACCTCCCCCAGCCATGGAGACTGGCTGCACTGGGGCTCTGCATTAACAAGAATTCCCCTCAAAGGTCTCTCAAAACAGCTGGGTGTACAGCAGCAATGTTCACCAGCCTTACGACAAGACTGCCATTCTCTTCTAATTATAAAAGTTAAAGTTGCCGCAGTCCCAGAAGACCGCAGGGCTGCAGAGAGAGATGAAGGGAGGTAGTTTAATATGAAGGCCAACACACTTCAGTTGAGGGGCAGGGCTGAGAAGGTGGGACCTGCAAGATGAGCTTAGCCAATATAGGAATATTATATCTTCTGACTGTAACAAGTGAGACAATGGTGTGAATTTCGGTTCTGTCATACTGGAGCTGGGGCTGCGTAAACCTTGCAGCCTCTCAGTGTTGAGCACTGAACCAGAGTGCATCTTGGGAAGGCAGCCTGTACCAACTGCCTCAGATCCACTGGGGCAATGGATTTGGTAAATCCAGTCCAAGTGGCTGGTGTGACGCCAGAATTTCTAACTGGATGATAGATTCTACTGGCGCTTCAATGGATGGATCGAGAAAGAAACCAAAACAAACAAAAAAGAAAATGGCCAGATTACAGTCTAGGCTGATGTTGCACCATGTGTAACAAGGAGCAGAGTCTTAGCTCGCAAACTCCACATCAGAAACCACTGCTGGAAGGCTGGATGGAGACATTGCTTTGTGCTGCACTTCCTTGTTCGAGCTTGAACCAGCCAGATCTGCTGAAGGAATATAGACATTTGAATAAATTTAGCTTAAGCATTGATTGGTGAAAGCATTGCTGTGTAATTTTTGAGGGTTAGTGCATAAATCAGGGAGGACAGAGAAAAGCACAAACCTGGGTGCAGCAGAGCTCGGTTTTCAGCAGGGTGAGAAAAGGATGCAGAGAACGCAATAAGGAAAGGTCAAGAAAAGGGTGGAGAACAGCACTTAGAGGAAGCACTGAGGACAGCGAGGGGTCAGAATGCACTCTGAGTGAGGGATTACAATGTTTATCACCAACAGTGACTTTTCCCACACTATCCCTGTAACCCTTTACACTACTGTGTAAGATATCCCCTGCATTCTAAAGTTTCTGAACTTTGAAGTGTCACTGTCCTCCCGAAAAATTCATTTAAAAATATCTAAGAGATGAGCAGGATAACTCTGTTGGATTCATCAGTTATGAAGAATTCAATTGAAGCCCATCATCAACTACAATAGCAGTAAAATCTTCACAAGTATAATGGAAGTAATTACATATTTTCAGATCCTTCCATCCACTATATAGTGCAAAATGCTCGTGAAGTAGCAAGACTGGCATGCTATCCTCCAGCAGCTAATAAAGGTTTACTGCCTGTGAAGCAGGCCAGTGGCTTTTGAGCTCAAAGCTGTTGGACACTTCAGTCTCTTCATATAGCGCACCTATAAACCGGAACTGCCAAGGCACACTGGAAAGATGGGCCTGAAAAGAGAGAGGGGCCTCCTGGATCAAATTTTAAAAATTAAATCTAGGAATGGCATTTGTACAAGAACAGAAATTGCTGGAAAATCTCAGCAGGTCTGGCAGCATCTGTGGAGAGAAATCAGAGTTAACATTTCAGGTCCATTTCAGAACTATTCTGAAGAAGGGTCACTGGACCTGAAATGTTAACTCTGATTTCTCTCCAATGTCAGACCTGCTGAGATTTCCCAGCAATTTCTGTCTTTGTTTCAGATTTCCAGCATCTGCAATTCTTTCGGTTTGATGGCATTTGTATATCAGGATGTTCTAATACTCCAGAATTGGTTAGATAACAGATATGACAAATATATGGAATTGTATAATCTTAGGGTCACTTTGTGCACATGCCAAGACCCAGCAGCTATTCAGACCCGCAACTGGTACCAATTAATCAGTACTGTAGCCTACAATTTCAAGATGAAGAAGTGACAACCCAGTGTGGAGCTGGAGGAACACAGCAGGCCAGGCAGCATCAGAGGAGCAGAAAAATTGACATTTCGGATTGGGACCCTTCTGCAGAACTAGGGAGGGGGAAGGGAGCTGGGAAATAAATAGAGAGAGGAGGGGTGGGGCTGGGTTAGTGATAGATGATGGAGGTAGGGAGCGGTGGGGATTGGTCAGCAGGAAGGGTAGGGCAGATAGGTGGGGAAGAAGATGGACAGGTCCTTCCCCACCTATCCACCCCACCCACCTCACTGACCAATCCCCAGCACTCCCTACTTACACTCACCTATCACCATCCCATCTATCTTCCCCAGACCCACCCTTCCTCGCTCTATTTATTTCACAGCTCCCCATTTCTGAAAAAAGGTCCTGACCCAAAACGTCAACTTGCCTGTCCTGCTGTGTTCGTCCAGCTCCACAGTGTTGTCTCTGGCTCCAGCATCTGCAGTTCCTACTATCTCCAGCGTGAAGAAGAAGATGGGAACAAGATTCGGCCATTCAGCTCATCAAGCCTGCTCTGCCATTTAGTACGAACATACCTGATTGAACATTTCAAAACCCTTTTCCCACATTATCCCCATAACCCTTTACACTATTGTTAATCAAAACTTCAACCACTTCTAGTTTGAGCATACTCGTCTGAGGGGTAGAGAATTCCAAATATTCACCACATCTCAATCCGGTCCTAAATGGCATATCCCCTATATTTAAATTATACCCTCTGATCTACACTTCCCAATCAGGGGAAATATCTTATCTGGATCAACTCTGTCTATCCCTTTAAATATTTTGCAATTTTCAATGAGATCACCACTCATTCATTGAAACTCTAGAGAATACGGGTCCAGTTTGCTCAATCTCTCTTCACAGGACGTCCAACCATCCAGGGAACAAGTGTGGTGAACCTTCAATGCATTCTCTCTATGTCAATATTATCTTTCCTGAGATGAGGAGACTAAAACTGTACCCGCCAAGCTCCTACACAATTGAAGCAAGACTTTACTATGATTGTACTCAAATCCTCATACAAGTAAGCCTACTTTCCACTAGTCTACCTAATAGCTTAATGCCCAGCATGTTAGCCTTCAATGACTTATTGCCCGGAAGACCCAGACCTTTTGCATATCAACATTTTCCAACCTCTTACCATTTAAAAAAATATTCTGCACATCAGTCCTTCCTGCCAAAAAGTTGATAATCTCACCTCTTTCCACATGATATTCGATCCGCCATGTTCTTACCCAATCATGAAGCCTATCCAAATCCTCCTGAATACATTTCACGTTTTCCTCACAACACACATTCCCTAGCTTTGTATCATCTGAATTATAATATTTATTCTCCATTTCCAAATCATTGACTTATATTACGAACAGCTGGTGTCCCCAGTCCTGCTTCTTGTGGTACACCATGAATCTCAGCCTGCCAATGAGAGAATGACCCACTTATTCCTACACCTTATTTTCTGTCTATCAGCCAATCCTTAATCCATTCCAATAAATTACCTCCTATACCACATGCTTTAAATTTGTTGAACAATCTCTAGTGGTGGGGGACCTCATCATAGAATCTCTACTGTGAAGATGCAGGCCATTCAGCCCATCAAGTACACACTGACCTTCTGAAGTGCATCCCACCAAGACACACACCCCTACCCTAGCCCTGTAACACTGCATTTCCCATGGCTAATCCACCTAACTTGAACATCCCTGGGCTCTATGGACAATTTAGCACAGCCAATCCACCTAACCTGCACATTTTTGGACTGTAGGAGAAAACTGGAGCACCCGGAGCAGACATTGGGTGAATGAGCAAAGTCCACACAAACAGTCGCCCGAGGGTGGAATCAAATGCAGGTCCCTGGTGCTGTGAGGCAGCAGTGCTTACCAATGAGCCACTGTGCAGCCGCATCAAATTCTTCTGAAAATTCAAATGTATTCCAACTGGTGACCCCTCTCCTTTTATCAATCTTGTTCACGACATCCTCTAAAAACTGCAACTAGTTTGTCAGACATTACTTCCTAATCACAAATCCACCCTGACTATGTCCAATCAAGACATTTTTATTCGAATATCTATATAGCACTTCCTTTATGTTAGCTTCGAGCATTCCCCCTGCTAGTGATACACGGCTGACAGACCAGTAGTTCCTGAGTTTCTCCCTTACTCCTTTCTTAAATAGTGGGATTAAATTTGCAAGATTCCAATCTGTAGGAATCATTCTAGAATTGATGGCATTTTGGAAGATGATTATCAATGCATCAACTATCTCTATGGCCAATTCCTTCTGGGATGGAGTCTATCAGATTTCAGGACCTGATTAAATTTCAGCCTCGTTAATTTGTCCAGTTCAACCTTCTAAATAATACTAATTTCCTTCAACTTCTAATTCTAGCCAGTCACTCGGATCTCTAATTCTTAGAGATTTCTCACATCTTCCTCAGTGAATTCAACTTAGCTTCTCTGCCATTTCTCTATTTCCCATTATAAACTCAGCTGAATCTTCTTTTAATAGGCTCAGACGCGTCATGGTCAAACATTTCCTTTTGGGTCCATTTTTATGTTTTGAGGAATGTTGAATTCATAATCCAATCGTCCTTCCCTTATCAGTTTCTTGCTTTTCTTTATTCTAAAAACTTCCTGATCCTCAGATTACTATTTCTGGCCACAATAAAGTAGAATTCCTTGTAAAACAAGCATTTTTTTAAAAACTTTGTAGGAAGCGAGAACTAATACTACAAAACATCCCAAAAACTGACTCCTGTGACTGCAGATTAACAGGTGTATGACTAACATCCACCAGTTCACAGGCAACCTGCTTAAACACTGGTAAAATCCCTCAGGAACCATTTAAAGAAACTAGATGTGAAAATAAAACCACTCTGATGTTATCACAATAACATATTAGCAACTCGTTATTAAGGTATAGGCATGTAGAGAATACAAAATGTAAATAATTCTCCGTTTGCGTATAATTCAAAAATATTTTTAAAATGAATAAATTTAGTACCTTAATTCTTTCACTGGTAACAGTCTCTCTTTGGTCCTGGAGTACAAGTCAACTAAGCCAGAACGTTGCATCAACTGTCCATTTCCTGCTTTTATTGATGAATTATTAGTGCGGCTTTGATAGTCACAATGGAAGTCTTCACAAGCGCTGTCTGAGAGTGCTGCAATGAAGTAAGGAGTTAACGTGAAACTTAAGCATAATGAAAAAGGCAACATTCTTGAAAGTAGTTTCAAATCCATGCACTATACTCTGAAATGTCTCTGGAGTCCTAACAGCAATTTCCAAAGGCATTATCTGATATGCAACTGCACTGAACAACAGATCAGTAGACTATCCAGCAAAACCACATATAATCACTCTCAAACTCAAAGGCTACCCAATAAGGTGCCAACGGTAGCCAAAATGTTTGAACAAACCTCATATACGATCATCTAGAAATTCTGAAGCACCCAGTTTGATCACTTGGGTTAAGGATGATGAGATCTGAGGCACTTGATATCGAATTTTATCATCATAGATCTAGTGTGACATTATACTCTTTACCAGTGGGCTGGAGCCAACAGCTCAGAAAGCAAACTACAGCCACAATCAGCTAAGTTGCTCTGGAGATCCAGTTGTGGGGATTGGAGAGCAAAAGAGAAGTGAGGTAGCACAGGGACTGGAGTTAAAACTGGACTGGAGAGTGAAATCACACAGGAGGGTTACTGGAGAAAAGAAAGGGAGAGATTGGAATTGGAAGGAGATTGAGAATCAGTCATCTCAGGATTGGCTCCAGTGGCATAGACTGGAGGTATATCATTTAAAGTGGGGTATAGAGGAGCTCCTCCCAATCCTGCTGTCAGCAAGAGCATTTACCTACTTTACACTAGGTGTTACACAGGGCGCTTTCCTGAGGGCAGCCAATTACACTGTGGGTTGCCTTAAGGCAGATAAGTATGGAAATAGAGACGTAGAACAGGATTGGAGATAAAAGGTACTGCAGATGCTGGAGAATCCGAGATAACAAGGCGTGGGGCTGGATGAACACAGCAGCTCTTGCAGTGTCATAGCTGCTGTGTTCATCCAGCCCCACGCCTTGTTATCACGTAGAACAGGATGTTAGGCTCTTTATTGTCTAAGAAAAAGGATGAACACTTGGTTCTGTCAATGCTAAAGGACACCATTTGTTTTTCCTTGCCCAGTAACACAAGTTGTGCACTTCCACCCAAAATTGTGTACATGCTTCCAATCTGCCATTTTGGCATCCTATTAAACCATGTAAAGCTTGACAAAACTAGAAAGGTACAATCCAATTTGCAGACCAACAACTTGTCACTTACCGTGCATCAAATACTTAGCAGAACAAACGACAAGAAAATTAGTTTGATAAACAAGGGCAAAAGGAAACCCAAGATAACAAGGTGTGGAGCTGGATGAACACAGCAGGCCAAGCAGCATCATAGGAGCAGGAAAGCTTGACGTTTCGGGCCTAGACCCTTCTGATAAAAGGTCTGCTCCTATGATGCTGCTTGGCCTGCTGTGTTCATCCAGCTCTATACCTTGTTATGTCAGATTCTCCAGCATCTGCAGTTCCTATTATCTCTGATACAAAGGGAAACCAAAAGCTTTTTCACTGAGACCCCAGGCTACACTGCCTCCTGCCTGTGCTCTCTCTGGCCTATGATTCACCCACTGGCAGATCGGGCTGGATGGTGAAGTTGTCACTGCTCCCCTCATTCAGACCTCTGAATAATCTTGCAATCAGGTCCCTCTCTGTACACTTATAGAAGAACTCCTGCCCCTTTCTAACAATGTTCTTGTTGCCTGTTTGAAACAGCAAGTTCCCATCAGGTCACAGGAAGACAGCTGGATCAGATGGGCCTAAAGTATACAGAGTAGACAAATCAAGTGGCAATTGGTATGTAATGCCCACTTGAAGCCAGCAATGCCACTTTGAAGCTGAACTCTCCAGCTAACATTTTCCTTCATCTCACAAGACTGACTACATATCCAGCACCAGGGGTCCAAAACTAATCCAAAACTACATGACATATGTTTAAGGTGAGAAGAGAAAGATTTAAAATGGACCCGAGGAGGAATCTTTTCACGCAGAGGGTGGTGCATGTATGAAACAAATTGCCAGGGGAAGTCGGAGATGAGTGCAATTACAACATTTAAAAGGCATCTGGATGGGTATATGAATAGGAAGAGTTTAGAAGGATATGGGCCAAATGCTGGCAAATGGGACTAGATCAGTTCAGGATATCTGGTCAACATGAATTGAAGGGTCTGTTTCCATGCCGTATAATTCTATGACTCCTTCTCTATAGGATAGTGGAGAAATGCAGTAGTGAGTGGTGCAGAGGTCCGTAGCAAAACAGATTAACGTGAAGAATCTATTCACCTCCTACGCTGAAAAAGAAACACAAAGTAGACAACGAATACATCAAAACAATCATAGGACAGACACCTGACACTAAAAAATCTTTGCCAACGCTGTAGAAAATACTTCATGAATGCAAACAATGCCTGGTTTTTAAAACGGAATACTTCTATTGTAAGCAAATAGGAAACTTTCAGAAAATGTGTCAAAACAGGACATAGTTACAGAAAAGCAAAAGACTGAAGAACTAGCCATACAAAGAGATAAATGAGGTAGAACAGTCTCCAGCAGAAGACAAACCTATGGAAAATCAGTGACCCAGACCAAACATTCTCTCAGGCATTTACATCAATATGTATCTCATGAACTTCAAGTTAGACAAGAGAGCAAGTGTTACAGTACCGTCTGATAGAGACTGTAATGAAGAACTGCTTACAGTAGGCAGATGTTCAGCCATATGGTCTAAGGGTATCAGACTTAACATTAAAGCTATGCTAACAGCAACTCTGAAAATAGGACACACCAAATACCAGAAATCCTTCCTGTACCTCACAAGCAAAAAAATCTTTCCCTTAAGTAGGTATTTTCCTTAATCTCATTCAAAGGTGGAAAAGGTTAAACAACAAAGGTGAAGGAAAAGCGAGCAGGAAATTTTCTTGAATTTCATGAGTTCATGACAGAACTTAAACAAAAAGCAATAATTCCTGAGTATATCCCTAGTAATATTGGAATGAAATGTTTTGTGAGACAGCAAGCAGTGACCACAGTGGTTTTCCACTGCTATCGAAACGGATGACAGCTTAGATTCCAAGTTGCAACAATGTCCCCAATGAACTGCAAGCAAAAAGGTAACAACTGTACAGTCTGCACCACTCGAGAGGAAGTAAGGTGATGGACAGACAATGGAAGCATCTATCCCAAATGAATTGGGTCAAATTGCTATGCAACACAATGAACAACTGTCTACCACAAATTCAAGTCTGAGGCTGAGGTGATTAGGAAAGGACAGATTGAAGCAAATGTTGAACTTGCTCACCTTTCAAAGAAGTGTCCCCAGCAACAATAAAGGGGATTGGTTCAAGCAAGAACAATTTAGTCTGCAACACAAGTAAAGAAGTGAACTACCTGATTCATCAAATAATTGAATCACTCTGAGGGAGGAAGTCCAAAGTATTCAGGACATTAAAAATGAGAACCAAATTTCTCTATTCTAACCCAAAATTCCACCAAGTTGAAGATGTGGCACATACAACTGCACAAAACAGCACTAAGGAGAGATCAATAATGTGCAAAGATCCAAAATATGAAAAAGACATACATCACCTTCTACAGAAGGGACCACACCAACAACTTTGGTGAAAGTTATATATCCCTAAAGTTTCCCACGAAAGAAATGGATGAAGTTCAAAGTCCTTCAGTTCAAGGGAGAACTGCAGACATTAACTGAATAACCTTCCACACAACAAACTATTATTCTTCCAAGTGCCAGCAAAACATGCTCAGGGGAAATGGGAAACTTTTTGAATTAGTAAAGCCAAAGAGCTGGTGGTGAGGAGGGAAATGGATGGATGGTTAATGTAAGCATATAAACAAATGTATAACAATACAAACATTACAAGGAAGCGAAGGCCTGGGGGAAGTGCTGCACATTGGTCTGAAAAGGTCAATACTTGACTCAGTATGGGAAGCACCCCCTTTGTCATAGGAGCCTGGTCAGAATAAAGAAGGATCTTTAGGAGTCAGGCCTGGAGCTAGCGTGTGTCTAGCAGCCTCTGCAGCAATGTGGACTGTATTCATTGTGAATGAATCAGTAAGTAGTTGCAGTAATGCTATAAACCTGATATTATTTTCTCAACAAGATCTAATTAAACCAGAAAAGGGATTTTCCAAAGCTATACTTAGAGCACTTAAGGCTTGAAGAAACCCACATATGCAACAGTAATCATGGCCAAGAACTTTTCATGTCCAGTTCCTTCCAGTCTGGCTTTGGAAGTACAGGAAACATCTCAATTTGCGGTTCACTGTTGTATAAGAGAGGTCATGGGTGCTTTCTATTGAATGAGCACTAACTACATTTCATAATAAATAAACAGCTGTACAGGAATTGCAAGTTTACCCATAGTGCAGGGTGCACTGAACACACACACACACACACACACACACACACACACACACACACAGCTTTCCAGGTACCAAGGCATCATCCACCAACTGTGCGGTGCACCACAACTGGAAAGGATTCCACTCCCCTAATATCTGGCCAGGTAATGGAAGTCATGAACAGCAGTTGCTGCACTCAGGAGAGCAACTTTCCTGCTTTTAAAAAAAGGCAGAAAACATTTTTGCTGGACAAAACGTGGGGAAGATAAAGGAAAAAAAAGAAACGCATTCGAATATAAAAAACAGAAAGTGCTGGAGAATCTCAGCAGGCACCCTTATTCCCAGCATCAGCATCCAGAAAAAGAGTCCAACAGTCTATCACAAGCATAAATGGCACTCAAGATGCATTTTGCTTAGAACAACATATAATCCTCCTCACTACTGCATGTCATTAGCTTTTATGCTTTTTTCTGATCTGATTATTTTTGTGTTTACATCCTCTTAGCAGCAAAGCTTTTTATTTTCGGACACATTTTCACATGCCATATCCTTCATTGCAATCATAAATATACATTTGTTTACCTGTAATGTTTCATAGTATTTGCATGTTGCCTGCTTTGTAATGAACTGCATTATCAAACAAGAATTATACCTTGCCCTTTCCATCTCTGGCTCTAGGAAACCTTTCTTTTACAGTAGATTTCCCTCCCTTTTCCTCAGACAACAGGGTCTTCTCAGTAGGAAAGCGCATCACATGTCCTTTCTTCTCCATTCCCCACCAAAAAATAATTTCTGTCTGTAATAGTTTATTAATCTGCCTTTTGCTGCAGTTTCTGTTGCGTTTTCTTGTCCTCCTAACTACCTGATCCCCTATGCATTCAAGTCCTCTTTTAATACTTATCCCCTCAACTTGTACCCTCTTCCAAACTTTACGTTGCTCTCCTTTCCTCTTTCTAACTGACCATGCCATCAAGAACCATCAAACCTGCTGTGTGACTTTACATTGAAGTGAAAAATATAGTTAAGAAACTTTTTTTTACATATAAAAGTATCTTCAGATTTGGATGAAGGCGTTTAAAGGACTTGTTTGCTACAGAGCAGTAGATATATGTTGTTTTATGGCAGTGAATATAAACATGATTGCAGGCTACTGTGCTCATAATCGGAGCAGAGATCGATTTGCTGGAGTGTCAGCCAGATGCAAGGGCAGCAGCTTAATGGGCAGAATTTATGCTTAAGGGCAGAGGCACACATGCCCTCCAATTCTTTGTAGACAAGCCGCATCAGACAGCAAACAAAACAAAATACAATATTCATTCGTTCACCCAGCAGAGTTCCTCTAAGTTGACCCCCAAATTATCAGTTGAGATAAAAATCTAAAAATTCAAACGAGCATTTCATGTCATCGGTGGGATAAGGCAAATACGGGCACAATTAAATGCAATACTGCAATGCCCTCTGGAGGTTTGTTGTAGAATTTCCGGCTCTAAGGAAATACAATGCTCCAAAAAATATTTAATTGTTATGACACAACTATTTGTCACTTCCAAATTAAAGCCTGGCCACTATGCACCCTAAAAATGTTGAACATGTATATTTCTGTGGCTAATCAGCTCGTGCATTGTTGATCTATAAACACGGAAACAGGCAGAATACGGACGGACAATTGTTGCATATAATAATCTCATTCCTTCATAACCATTTGCATTTCTGGCAATTACAGCTGTCACACAGTTTCTTAAGCAACAATTGAAAGGTAACATCATTGTTGTCATTCTGCTTCAGTTATGCCACCTTCAGCAAGAGCCATCCAATCTAATACTCTAGCACAGTGTATTCTAAAGTTCTTCCCCTGTTGCTCCCAGTTTGAGGCATAGAAATTTTTGCAACCTCTCCATGAGCAGGAGCTGGGGTGGAGAGGACAGGAGGTATGATAGCAAGGGCTTGTGAGCTCAATTAGAATTCTGATCCCCAGTTTGACTTAAAAAAACAAGCACAGAGTTCTCTTAGTGTCTTCTCAGTATTTATTCTTCATCAACATGACCAAAACAGATTAATGCACCGCAGTTTTGTTTGAAAGACGTTGTTTGCAAATGGATGACATAGTAACATTTACTGCATTTCAAACGTGTGAAATAGTTTGGGATGTTCCCAGAAATTTAAAGGTGACATCGAAATCTAAATTCAGTATTTTAAGTAAGATCTCCCAAAATGTTGACATTCTTTTCAAGGAAAGCATGGTACGTTTCCCCAGAGTCCTGTAAATATTCATCCCTCAACCAATAGGATATGGTTTTGCTTTATAGATCGCGGTTTGTGAATTTTTAAATTGAGGAATGGGTCATTTTGAGCCAATTAGGGTACTTTCTTCATGGTATTTTCCAAGCTTCTGGCCTATATAAGGTTGGGAAACATAACATCTTTAATGCAAGTGGAGGGAATCTGACTGTAATTAACAACATAATAAAATTTAAATCATATCATGTAATGTCTTTAATTATTTTCTCTTGATGTGATGTGCCATATAGTGAAGGAATGGCTTATAGAAATCATTAATTCAAGGGTATCCCCGAGCTTATCATACACTCAGTAAAAGCTCAGACTGCCAAGGCAGTCAGATTAAATAAACCTTTCAAGTTAGTAATCATCATTTCGGTGGCAAAATTCACTGCCTATTATAAACTTTATTCAACCCACACAAAATTTCCTGAAATATTTTGACTTTTATTTGGAGAGATGTTGTTTGCAAATGGATGACAAAGCAATTGTTACTGCATTTCAGAAGCATGAAGAACTTTGGAATGTTCAAAATTTCCTGAAACATTTTGACTTTTAATTGGAGAACCTCAGTGGGATGGTTTCCTCAAGGATTTTTTTTTTATCTATTGCAGTATACTTACAACTTCCAAGGACAGGTAAAGATAACTTGACCTGATCAGGATAACTTTTTGAATAGATATCATTGCCACTGGTTTCCTGGAAAAAGAGAGTGTAAAATAACATATTAAGAAATCCCTTCAATTAAGTTGAAGTATCTTCGTAAATTCAACTAGACATCATAATAAACAAACCTGGTTTCAGTTATATGTTTTATAATTACATCTGCAGTTTTCTGATGCCCATGAAATTACATTGCAGAATAATGGGCATGGAAATGTGTTGGAAATTCCCCTCTGCAATATTTTAATTGTTTGAGTAACTCCTCTTGAATAACAAGTAATCCAATTTTAGATGAGCTTGTGAAAGCATGCTTATGCTGTTATCTCTCAATGCAATTTCAAGACGTTTTTTAATACATTCACAGGATGAGGACTTCCCTGTCCAGGACAGCATCTATTGCCTATCCCCTGAGGGCAGTTAAGAGTTAATCACATTGCTGTGGGCCTGGAGACACATGTAGGCCAGAACAGGTCAGGATGGCAGTTTCGTTCCCTAAAAGACATTAGTGAACCAGTAGGGTGTTTCTAACAATTGACAATGGATTCATGATCATCACTGAACTCTTAATTCCAGGTTTTTAATCAAATTCAAATTCCACAAAGGGATTCAAACTGAGGTCAGCCAGAACATTACCTGGGTCTCTGGATTAACAGCCCAGCTATAATACCATGAGGCCATCACCTCTCATGTTGACAACAGCTTAGCCAGTTCTCTCATATTCATTATAACAACGTTTTCCTGTACCTTAGCAACAACTTTCATACAAATGGAGGAATATAACACCAAGACTGGATAAAATTATGTTGAGTTAAATACAATGGCTTCATCCTGGCTCAGAGACATCATAAAAATATCCTGTGATAGAAGTGGAAAACTCGTCATCTTGCAGCAGAGAACTTTCTTCAGAGATTGAGAGGCTCCAAGCTAAATTAGATGATGTTCTAGTTTTCCTAAACTGGAGTAGAATATTTTCCCAAAATGGAAGGGTGCCCTATTGCCTGGCACAGACAAGTGCAAAAGCAGGTACAAAATATCTGCTTTAAAATATTATAGATTTCATGGCAAGCGGTTGTTTAAACCTTGAAAGCACTTCTCTATAGTACCTAGCTTTAAACAAATTAGGAATGATTTCAAAACGCTCATGCAAAGTTATTACAAATGCACTTCATGAAAAGAATTGTTAAACTGCTAATAGCCGAAAGGAGGCTGAATGGCAATGGATTAAAAATAATAAATGACTCTGACAATTTTCTGTCTTAAACTACTCTTACATGAACAATTGCCTTTATCACGCTGGGGCCTTAAAGTGTTTTGCAGGCATGCTTTCACACAGAACCACAAAGAGATACACAGAAACGGATGGATAAATGGAACATGATGCTGGTAGCAGTTTTGTGACTGAACTGAATTTTGCAGGGGGCTGGAAATTGGAAGATCATGTAAAGGAGCACCAGAATAGTAAAGGCCAGAGATAAAGGTTGGGATGAGGTTTTCAGCATCAGATGGCCTTAGGAAAAGCCTACATTCTGCAGGTGGAAACAGGAAGTCTTGGTGACAGTGACACATTGGAGGTTTGGAAGCTAAACTTGGTTCAAATCAGACACAGAGATTGCAAACTTGTTTAGCATCAGATAACATATAGAAACAGTTTGCACAGTTGGTATAAAATAGCACACGAGTTACTTCAATACTATATGCATACACGCAAAGTTTCCTCTTAACAACGAGATATAAATGGGGACTAGAGAATTATGTGCAACTGCAGTCTCTAGAGCTGTGAAATTGTGCGAACCAGATAAATGAACACACGCCAAAACAACATTAATTAATACGTGACTAAAAAGTAAAATGCTGTTGTTAGCTGTAAAGAACATTCTCAAACTGAAAGTATCTTGTTTACATTATCGACGCAGAAGAAATGTCACAACCTATTTCTAAATTTTCTGTACAAGCTCAGGAACAAATAGAGATCACAACAATCGCTCAGTATTCATTTTCAGCAACCGGCCAATTTACAGTACACTAATTTAACTGAAATTCTGCAATAGTAATACCTCTTCTACATGACAAATTGAGCATACTTTCATCACTTCACTCATGTTATCCATTAATATCTGAAGATTTCCTGCTGTACTAGCCACTGGAACCAAATTAACTATCAAAAGTATTATAGAAAATTAAAGGCATTAAGATTTTAAAGATTAACAGTGGGAAAGCAGAGGTCAAAGTAAGTGGTCAAAGGTTGGAATAGGCATCATAATTGAAGTTTCTGGGAAACATCCTGTCATACAATAGTGACTGATGTAAAGAAATCAGAGGTAGCATAGCAATGGCAAAGGATGTATTCTCCAACATAAAGCCTTCCTCCACAAGCAAGCGAGTACCCATCATGGAATTTATTTTATGATTGCTATTTAAATATACCTTGATGTAGGGGTCTGAAAATTGACGGTGTTTAAAGAACAGTGGACATCCATAGGCTAATGTGAGGATGCTGTAGCTTTAAGAGGTTATTTTGTCCTTTTTGTTGAAGAGACATTTTAAGGCAGACATACCAAGTAGTCTACTAGAACCACTGGATTAAACAGCTCGTGACAAGGATTTTTTTGTTAAAAGTTGGGACAGTAAAAGGAGCCTGAATGGTTGTGGTCAAACTCACCCATTAGCTTTCAGTAATTTCTGCAATTTCTACTGCTAAAAGAAGTAGAAACTATATTTTCCCCACTCTCAGTTACAGGCAAAAGCTGGGGGCTCTCTGCCTGCTAGGTGAGTTGCATGTGAGACAAATCTGTTTTCTGAATTTGCCTTTTGCCAAGGATATATTTATGGCATGTTACTATATTGGAACAGTTTATAGAATTAGACATTATAGAATTACAGAATCCCTCCAGTGTGGAAACAGGCCCTTCGGCTCAACTAGTCCACACTGACAATCAATGCATCCCACCCCGACCCATTTCCCGCTATAACCCACCTAATCTACACATCCCTGAACACTATGGGCAATTTTAGCATGGCCAATCCACCTAGCCTGCATATCTTTGGACCGTGGGAGGAAATTGGAGCACCTGAAGGAAACCCACGCAGACACAGAGAGAATGTGCAAACTCCACACAGACAGTCACCCGAGGGTGGAATTGAACTCGGGTTCCTGGCGCTGTAAGGCAGCAGCGCTAACTTCTGAGCCACTGTGCCACCCTTTATTATTCTGTTAAGTTTTCCAGTAGAGTTAGGTTATTCAAATTCCTTCTTTCTTTTACTTCAACTATAGTTGATGAGTAAAGTATGCTTTGTTTTAAATTTGGCAGTTTGACCAATCAAATTGCAACTGGAATGCAATACCTTATACTTACCTTTCAAATAAGAAAAAGTTAGGGTCTATACCATCTTCTGAATATTTTGAGGGGGTTTGGTCTGGTCCATAACACTAGAACCTTGTGAAATGTGCTTCTGGAGAAGGATAGAACAAATCAGATGGACAGAGCCCAAGAAAAATTAAGAGGTTCTCTGGACATTGAAGACGGAAGGACAACTGTGAATGAATATCACTAAGGCAAAACAGGTTAGAACTGGTCATATTCTAAGGCATGAGTACCTATGGAAGGAAATGACTGAAGATGTCAGGAAGGTAAACAAAAAAGGGGAGGAAGAACAATATTAGACAACATGAAATTGAAAATGGGAGGATCTTACAAGCAATTGAAAATTAAAACACATGCCTGTAAGTTATAGAGAGATTAGCAGAGAGTCAAACTTTAGGTAGTACAATTTTATGATTTGTTTCCAAATAGCAGTTGAAAGACTTGATTTGGTTTATTGTTGTCACATGTACCTAAGTATAGTGAAGAGTTTTGTTTTGCGAGCAGTATAGGCAGAACATAACATACAAGGACATACAGAACTCGGGGTGCTTAGACAGAGCAAGGCATGCAAGTTATGACTGCACAGGAGGTGCACAAAAGCAAGATTAACATTAAATTTGAAATTAGAGAGGCCCATTCAGTAATCTAAAAACAGCAGGGAAGCAGCAGTTCTTGAACCTGTTGATGTAGAAGTTTAAGCTTCTGTATCTTCTGCCCGATGGAAGAGGTTGGAAGGGCGTATTACTGGGGTGGGATGGGTCTTTGATGATGTTGGCAGCCTTTCCATAGCAACGAGACTTGTAAATGGAGTCCATGATTAGAAGGTTGGCTTTCATGATGGTCTGGACTGTGTACAATACTTTCTGTAGTTTCCTACCATCCTGGGCATAGCAGGTGCCGTACCAAGCCGTGATGCACCCAGATGGAATGCTTTCTATGGTACATCTGTAAACATCTGTACATCTGGTGAGGGTCCTTGTGGACATGCTGAACTTCCTAAGCCTCCTGAGGAAGAAGACAAGTTGCTGCACCGTCTTGACCGTCACATCAACGTGGAGGTCCAGGTCAGGTTGTTGAGCATTGTCACTCCTAGGAACTTGACATTCTCGACCGTCTCCATCTCATGTAGATGACATCATGCCCTCCTCCTTTCTCCCTGAAGTCAATGATCAGTTCTTTAGTTTGGCTGACATTGAGGGAGAGATAGTTACCTTTGCACTATGACACCAAGCATTCCATCTCCTTCCTGTACTCTGACTCGACATTGTTTGATGTCTGGCCTACAACAGTGGCGTTGTCAGCAAACTTGTAGATGGCATTCAGATGAAATTTGGCCACACAGTCATGAGTGTACAGGGAGTACAGTAGGGGGCTCAGTCCGCATCCTCGCGGGGTGCCAGTGTTGAGGATTATTGTGGAGGAGGTGCTGTTGTCTACCTTCACTGATTGCAGTCTGTGGGTCAGGAAGCTGGGGATCCAGTTGCAGAGGGAAGAGCCGATACCTAGATCTCGGAGTTTGGAGATTAGTTTAGTTGGGATTGTGCTGTTGAAGGCAGAGCAACAGTCAATAACTGGAGCCTGACGTAAGCATCCTTATTATCCAGATATTCCAGGGACAAGTGCAGGGCTAAGGAAATAGTGTCCGCTGCAGACTTGTTTCATCAGTAGGCAAATTGCAAGGGTTCCAGGCAGTTTGGGAGGCTAGAGCTGATGTGGGCCATGATTAACCTCTCAAAGGACTTCATAATTATGGAGGTCAGAGCCGCTGAGTGGAAGTCGTTGAGGCAGGCTGCGTGTGCTTTCTTTGGTACTGGGATGATGGTTGTCTTCTTGAAGTCTTTAGATTTTAGCAAGGAGAGGTTAACAATGTCAGCCAATACTTCCGCCAGCTGGATAGCACAGGATCTAAGAGGACAGCTGGGGACTCCATCCAGGGCAGTCACTTTCCTCGGGTTCACTCTCAAGAAGGTTGGTCTGACATCTGCAGCAGTGACTTTGACTGTACGTTGTTCATAAAAACAATTCAAACGTTTTTAAGCCTCAGTTCTTCATTCATGGTCTAGCAGTCACTTCAATTTTGAAGAGACCAGGAAGATGTAACACACAATTAGAAAGAAAGCTGGGAAACATTTAACAGTGATTACACTCCTCTGTAATTCTACTCAGCAATGACATTTGCAAGGAACAGAGCAATGTTACAGTGTTTGATCATTCTATCTGATTTTCCTCTCTGCTTTTTGTCTGTGCGATGCTGTACACCTTGGCATGAAAGAAATAAATTTACCCCATTGAGAGAGATATTCTGGAGCACTCCAAGGATCCAATCAGTATGCAGGTAGTCAGAGGGACATAAATGAAACTACATGGCTCAGATCAGCAGGCTGCCGAAATATCTGAACATGATATTTCTTGGAAACCAATTCCTGCAATGAATTCATCACCACAGAAATAAAACACCCAAGATAAACTGAGTACGTTAAACAAATGTTAGTTAGTGACATAGCACTTATCACACTGGGATAGTTTCACATTGTCTGCTTGAATATTCTATCATTGAGAAGCTTGACAAGTGAACGGGGGGAAAGAAAAGCATTAAATCTGGCCATTCAAAAGGACAAACACTGATGGTGAGTCCCCTGATTGAAGTACCAGCTTTTGTCACTGGCTCATGGAAACATGCAAATGGAAAATAGGCAAGAAATAAAGATGGAAAATATAAGTTAATATAAGAGATTGGGTTCAAAGAGACAAGTGGCAAGCAGGTTATGATTCTGAAACAACTGTTCAGAATTTTTTCTTGATAACTTATTATAATAACACTATTTCTAATATCTTCCGTAGAATTTTTTTTACATTACGATACACCAGTAAGCAGCAAACTAATAAATTACAGCAACCAAAAGCATCAAGAAAGTCAATGCAGATGATTAGACATTACAACTATTTTTACTTTACAGCACGCTTATCACAGCAATTGTGACCACAATGCAAGGGCTAGTTGGCAACATGCACTGAGCAGCCCTGGTCTCTCTGAAGGTACTGAGGCCGACCTAAAGAGATTTTCACCAGATATTTGGAGGTAATGATACTACTTTAGCAATCGAAATACCACTAGAAACAGAAGCTGGTGAGCATTTCCTTATCATTCACAGGTACAGACCTTACTCAGCATTGGCAAAAAGTCCAGCGACTGACAAAGCAATTACAAATTGCAGACAATGCAATCATACACAAGCACGTCCCTTTATTTTCTTGCTGCTATGTAAGTCAGCCTTAAGAAATGCAGACTTGGAATCTTAGCATAGTCTACTCCACAAGAAATCGTAAATTATGCATCACTTCTTTCTTTTCATATACAGGAATATAAGAAATTATGTAAATGCATGTTTCTAAATTTAAAATAATAAGATCTCTACTGGATACCTGCTCAGTTTCCAGTTGTGCATTTATACTTCGAAGGCGTTCAATTAAGTACTGAGCTTCATCCTCTGGGATTTCTGAGAAATAAAAGAAGAAACACCATTTACATTTGCACAACAAACTTTCTTAAAAAAAATTGTTCATGGGATGCAGCCTTCACTGGTCGCAGTAGTATTTAATTCCTTTCTTTCCTAGAGGACAAATTAACACAGCCATGCTTCTAAGTCTGGAGACTTCCTTCCCTCAAAAAGGAAAGTGAGCCAAGTGGCTCTTTCTGACAATCATCTTTATTCCAGATTTTTACTGAATTCAAATTTCACCATCTCCCATGGCAAGATTTGAACCCTTATGCCTAGATTGTTAGCACAGTGTTCTGGGTTACAAGCCCAGCGACAACACCACTTGACCAGCACATCCCCTATCATACATGCAGGCCGTGAAGAATCACTGAGGCAAATGCAGAGATCATTCAAGTAACAGCAACAGAAATCCCAAATCCTTCAATCAGATCTCCCATTAGCATCTACCATATAATGTATAAATGTTAAGGAAATGTCAGCCATAATGAATGGCTGCTAATTTTAAAAATCTTTGTCACACTTGGAGATGTGCAACCTGTAGTCGTGGCAAAACATAGGAAATATGTGGAAGGAAGACGAATAAATCTTCTAATTGCCTTCATTTGTGTTGTCATTTTTTTTCAATATAGGCAGATTAATTTACTTCTTAATAACTTGCACCTCAGCACTGCTCAACTCTCCAAATTCTGGGGCAAACAACATCCATCCACAAAATACTTGTATATTATTTACATTAAAATCTTTGATTTGTAAAGGTTCCCTCTATTAGGAGATGACATAGTTCCCATGTCTTCCTATGTGTACACTTCTACAAGAGAGGCATTCAAAATCTTTACTATTTCATAGGTTCCTACAACAGAAACAGGCCCTTCAGCCCAAACTGGTCCATGCTGACCAAAATGTCCATCCACACTAACCCCATTTCCTTGCACTTGGCCCAATCCTTCTAAACCTTTCCTATCCATGTATTTGTCCAAATGCCTTTTAAATGTTGTTAATGTCCCTGCCTCAACCACTTCTGTTAGCAGTTCATTCCATACGTGTATCACCCTCTGTAAAAAAAAGTTGCCTCTCAGGGTCCCATGTATTATTTTCCCTCTTAAACTGATGCCTTCTGGTCTTCAATTCCCCAGCCCTGGGAAAAAGACTGGGTGCATTCACCTTATCCTTGCCTCTCATGATCTTATACACTTCTATAAGATTTGCCCCTCAGTCTCCTATGCTCTAAGGAAAAATGTCCCAGCTTGTCCAACCTCTCCCTATAATTCAGTCCCTTGAGCCCTGGCAACATCCTTGTAAATTTCTTCTGCACTCTTTCCAGTGTAATAACATCCTTCCTGTTGCAAGATGACCAAAACTGAACGCAATACTCCAAGTGCGGCCTCACCAACATCCTGTATGACTGCAGCATAACTTCTCAACTTCTACACTCAAATGAAAACCGAAAGTACCGTGGATGCTGTAAATCAGGAATAAAAACAAAGCTGCTGGAAAAGCTCAGCAGGTCTGGCAACATCACTGAAGGAGAAAACAGAGTTAAGGTTTTGGGTCCAGTGACTCTTCCTCAACCCTGTAAGCTCCTGTCTAATTTCATCAAAATTCACCTTGCCCCAATTTGGGACTTGGACTTGTGGACCAGTTTTGTCCCTCTCCATAAGTGTCTTAAAATTAACAGAACTATGGTCACTGATCCCAAAGTGCGTCCCCACTGTCAGCTCTGTCACCTGTCCTGCCCTATTTCCCAAGAGTAGGTTGAGTTTTGCCCCTTCCCAAGTAGGCCTCACTGGATGATCCCTCAGTTATTTCATCTCTGACTATTGCTGTGATAATCCCCTTAATCAAAAATGCAACTCCCCCTCCCCTCTTTCCTCCACCTCTATCCCCACTAAAGCACCTGTACTCTGGCACATTAAGCTGCCAGTCCTGTCCCTCCCTTAGCCATGTTTCTGTAATGGCTATAATATCCCAGTCCCATGTACCTGTCCACACCGAGTTCATCGGCCTTACCTGTCAGCCCTCTTGCATTGAAATAGATGTAATTTAATCCAACAGGCATTCCTCGCTCCCTGTCCTGTTTCAGCCTGACATGTCTCTTCAACTTGCTATTTCCGATTACTGTAACTCCTTCCAGCCTCGCACTTGCCTCCCTGCTGTTGAGGATCCCGTCCCCTGCCAATCTCGTTTAAGCTATTTGTTGTGAATGCCAAGTATTGAGCCCTTCAAATTCTGGGGCATTTTAACCTCTTCTCTACAGCATCATTAATTTTCTATCACTGAAAATCAGTGTTGTCTGTGCAGCCTCCTAACATATTCCTGCAATTTCTAACTGTACATACATGCCAGCAAACCACCTCCTTTAATCCCTGTAAGAATTGGAGAGGTAATTTATCTTTATATCATCCTTTGAATTTGATTTTTAATTGACTTGGTGTCACACTTGTTCATTCTGACCTGTTTAGTTCCAGATGTACTCAATACAGAAAGCTACCTCTGAAAGGGCTCCATTTATATCCTACTTGTGTTGTTGATTAACTCATCCAGTCTATTTGTTTTCACAGCTTCCTCATTTCTCTAAACTGTGTCATGTTAAACCACACTGATTCTATTGTTTTAAATGAATCCAACACTCAAATCACACTGATTGTGGATCACTCTGTAGGGGCTATCCTCTGGGCTGCTATTACATTATGCTGTCTGGGTTGCAATTGGATACCAGGTCCAGCTGAGATAGATAAAACAAAGAACTGCAGATGCTGGAGATCAGAAACAAAAACAGAAATTGCTGATGAAACTTAGCGGGTCTGGCAGAATCTGTGGGAAGGAAGCAGAGTTAACGTGTCAAGTCTGGTGACTCTGAGATCCCAGATGGTGACAGATTAGTATGCTCCAGTCAGGACTCATATGCTCCGTTCCTTTCCTTTCCTTTTTTATCTCTCCATCTTTTTCCTCTTCTGCCAGTGGACTGGAGCGGAGTGGAGATGGTGGTCAGTGGCCCAGGGTGAAGGCGGCTACTGGTCAGGAACCGGTGGAGCCCAGTGAGACCATGTGGAAGCTCTTTTAGAAAGGCTATCTTTTTAGCTGTATGCTTCGTATTTTCCTAACTTATACAATGCATATCTGTAATGTCGTGCAATTTTTTCTTTATTTTCTCTTTTTTTGTATGTTACATTGTATCTAGGTATTTTGTACCTAACACGGTTTTGTGGGTTGGCAACATTATATGCTTTTCATTGTACTCCTGTTCTTTGTAACTTGCATACACATGACAATAAACCTAATTCTAATTCATCCGAGCTTCATTCACCCATTTTGTGCCATCACCTGAGAAACATTCCCACACTTTCCAAAACTTGAAATATTTTCAGCGATGATCTGATTTACAGCTTTTGAAATGCAATGTTCATTCACGTGATTTCATGTTTCTGTGAATTGGAATGTCTTCTTACACAAGATTGAAATGTGGACCTTGAGGGAAGTGGATACCCAAAGACCAGGAAGTTGATGTGAAATGTGCTTTGACAGCAGCTCAGTCAGAGAGAAGATTAAAAACAGTAAAGTTCTGAGGACGGCGAAGGAAGAAAAATCATTAGCGAACTTCATCCAGAAAAAGCAACAAGGTTGCACGGTCCACACTCTAAGGCACGAGAATCTGCTGAAGCAGCTGACTGAAGGATGGTCAGAGTAACATATACCAAGAGGGAGAAAGGGAATAATGATCTGATACAACGTGAACTGAAGTGGAAAACTTGAGGTGTGGGCAAATAAGCAGATCTGCCCCAATGCACATCACGTTCTGTACCATCTCAATTATCTTTAAGTGAAATAACGGTACTGCTGCCACATGAGATCCATAACTGCACACGATTAGTAGTTACTGGTGTTAACTAGATTCATTACTGTGTGCTGGTCAGGTAAAGTAAATCTCCACATGAATAGCCATGTAAGTACCAATTTGCCACTTGAATAATGGCAGCATTTCAAAAACGGCTTTTCAAAAACAAGACAATTGGCCTGTCAAACTACTTGCAGATCACTGCGCACCACATTCCAGTCACTCTACATTCTGCTCAAAGTTGATGTAATGCAATGCACATATTTTCTGCTAATTCAAACCTTGGCTGAACGCTGAAGCCAAACTGCCAGCTGTAAATTGCTAAGAAACCAAAACTATTTAGCAGGGCAGCAAAATACATACACTGTGGAAGCAAGGCATGGCTGCTCACTCACACAGAAAAAAGCCATAAATGCACTGTCCAAGTATGTACACTTCAAAGAAGCTTGAGATTTTACTTGTTTCTGTTTAAAAAGTCCCAAAATTTTAATTTGATTCAAGGTAGCAAACAATTTTTTAATGAGTTGTGTAAATAAATATTTAATATTAGCTTCAAAGTCAGAAGATGGACGATGAGCAATTTTTTTACACTCAACTATTTTACACAAGACTCCCCTGCACCAAAAGTCATTTTCATAGAATTCCTACAGTGTGGAAACAGGCCATTCAGCCCAACAAATCCACACTGCCCTCTGAAGAGCATCCCACCCAGACCCATTCCCCTAATTTCCTGTGTCTAACCCACCTAACCTACACATCCCTGAACACTACAGGCAATTTAGCGTGGCTAATCCACCTAGCCTACACATCTTTAGACTGTGGGAGGAAACCAGGGCACCCACGGGGAGAATGTGCAAACTCCACACATACAATCGCCTGAGGCTGGAATCGAACCCGGGTCCCCGGTGCTGAGAGAGGCAGGAGTGCTAACCCTGTGCTGCCCTTTTGTTTCAAAAGATTGTTGTATAGTGTGGAAACAAGTCTCCATGCCAAATTTTGTTGTTGAATGCAGTTAGAAAGATGCAATAAATAGATGAAAACCAGTAAGAGATTGACATGGTGGCTGTGGTTGCCAATGGATGCCAGCAGAGGTAACTGGTTGAGAGGCCACATTGGCATCCAAACTGAGCACCAGTCGCAGGTTATTGTTAAACAAATGCTGCTTGATGGCATTATTAATGACCCTTTCCATTGCTTTACTGACAATTGAGAGTAAACGTTAGATGGGACAGTAATTGGCCAGGTTCTATTTGCCTTGCTTTATAATGAACAGGGCATACCAGGGCAGTTTTCTACAGTGCCAGGTATATGCCTGTGTCATTGGAAGAGCTCATCTAGCATAGCGGCAGGTTCTAGGATGTATGTGCTCAGGACTATTGCCGGAATGTTGTCAGGGCCCATACCCTTTTCTGTATCAAGTAATCCAGCCACTTCTAAATATCACGCGATGTGATTTTTGATATCACATCATGAATTAATGCAAACTAAAGGTGGGACAGTCTGCAGGTGCACAGATGCTGACATCACTGCATATAGAATATGGTGATGTTAGCAACACGTATATCTTATACATACATATCTTACCTATAGATAGCTTCACATACTCTGAAGCCTATCACAGCTGACATCTCTAGTCCCATCTGCACAGCGGCATGAAGGTCAGTGGCCACTTTACCATTCAGACTAATTATTCTGTTGTTGAGGCAGTCCATGATGCAATGGTTTTTGACAGAGAAGAATGTGCATCATTTAAGTTTCAATGGGACTTGGTGAGCCACAGTGTCACTACCATCTGAGGCGGTGGGGGGGGGGGGGGCTTTAGTGAGAAACGGTGGGATCTATCTTGACTATATTTGATGTTCTTTTGAGTGTTCAATCACAGTTTGTCTGTTACCCATACCTGCCTCATAGATAGAAAGATACAGGTGGGAAACAGACCCTTTGGTCCAAACAATCCATGCCAACGCTAATCCCAAATTAAACTAGTCCCACTTGCTTGTGCTTGGCCCATATCCTTCCAAACATTTCTTATTCATGTACTTGCCTCAAAGTCTTTTAAACGCTGTAACTCTACCTGCATCAACCTCTTCCCTGGAAGTTCACTCCACACTCTTACTGCTCTCTATGTAAAAATAAATTGCCTCTTTAGTTTAAAAAAGACATTTCTCCTCTCACCTTAAAAATATGCCCCCTGGCTTTGAACTCCCCCACCCCAAGGAAAAGACAACTGCCATTCACCTAATCTATACCCCTAATGATTTTATAAACTTCTAGAAGGTCACTTTTCAATTTCCAATGCTCCAGTTAAAATAGCACCAGCCTATCCAGCCTCTCCTTATGACTCAAACCCTCCATTCCCAGCAACATCCTGGTAAATCTCTTCTGAACCATCTCCAGCTTACTATCTTTCCTATAATAGGGCGACCAGAATTGGGCACAGTACTCCAAACAAGACCTCACCAACATCCTGTATCACCTCAACATAATGTGCCAACTCCTATATTCAAAGGACCAAGCAATGAAAGCAAGCATGCCAAGTGCCTTTTTAACTACCTTATCTACAACTCGTATTGATGCAAACTTCAAAGAATTATGTACCTGAACTCCTAGGTCTTTTTTGTTCTACAACACTGCCCAAGGCCCTACTTTCTATTGTCTAAGTCTTGTCTTTGTTGGTTTTACCAAAATGCAACGCCTCGCATTAATCCAAATTAAACTCCATCTGCCACTTTTCAGCCTATTGACCAATTGATCAAGATCTCTTTGTAATCTTGGATAACCTTCTTCACTGTCCATTACACCACTAATCTTGGTGTCACCTGCAAACTTACTAACCATGCTTTCTATATTCTCATCTAAGTCATTTATATAAATGACAAACAAAAGTAGACCCAACACCAATTCCTGCAGAACACCGCTGGTCACAGGCCCACAGTCTAATAAAACAACCCTCCACCATCTCTCTCTGTCTCCTGCTACTATGCCAATTTTGTATCTAATTGGCAAGGTCACCCTGAATTCCATGTGACCTAACTTTACTAATTAGTCTATTATGTGGAACATTGTGCAAAGACAAATATAACTTCTACGTTATCATCCCAAACTTAACATTGTTAGCTTGGACTTTAGAAAAGCGTTTGACAATCTGAATTTTTTTTTCAATAATTGTTGCATGTTTATTTAAGTTTTGTTTGAAAGAAACTAGTTATCGTTTGTTGACAGAAGAATCCTGGTTTCTTATATGAACCAGAAGTGTGTAATTGACAATGTTGCCATCACTCATTAATTCAGACTTTGTTATGACCAGTTCAGGAATGGGACTGGGAAATTAATTAATTCACACCTCCAGGCTCAGTCATAATGGTTTTAAACTAATTGCCACTGAATAGAGAATCTGTAATCGCAGAATGAGAGAGACTGAATGGAGAAATGAATTGGAGATATGTGAACAATAGAGCAGTTAGTTTAACATCAGAAGGAGACAAAAAAGATTAGATTCATTACAGCAGGGCATTTAGAAAATCGTTATATATTTACGCAGGAACAGCAGAGATTTCTGGAGGGACATCACGTTGGACAAATGTGTTAGAGATTGTTGAAGATGTAAGTAGCTAAATGGATTGGGAGGGACTGGTAGATGTATTGTATTTGGACTTTTAAAAACCATTTGATAGGGTGTATTCCTGGGGATATTTCACAAAATTAGAACTCAGAGATTGGGGGCAGTGTATTTCAATGGACTGAAAATTGGTCAGTGGAAAGAAAGCAAAGAATAGAAAATTAAAGAACAATTTTTCAATTTCCAGTTTGCCACTAGCAGAGTATGAGAAGTGGTCGGTGGGGCTCAACTATTTGCAAACTACTTTAAAGACCTGGTTTAGGGGACTTCAGTTAATGCATCCAACTTTCCTGGCAACAGTAACTTAAATGTGAAAACGAAGAGTGAGGGTAAGTATGGTTGGGTAAACGGGCAAGATCATGGCAAATGGAATAAATGGATCATGTGTGAAATTATAGGAAAAATAAAAAAGGATGACATTTTACGAGTGGTTGAATACTAGGAAACGTTTGCATTCCGTGGGGCTCAGTATCCTAGGACAGGTTTCACAAGAGCACTAGCCTTTCGGTTACAAAAGGGAATTAAAGGATCTGGGGCCGGTGAAAGAGGGTGGAGTCGAGGTAAAAGTCAGCCATGATCTCAAGGGCAAGCACAGTAGGCTTGAAAGGCAAAGAGCCTACTTCTGCTCTTATTGCTTATGTCCTGAAGAAATAAGAAAAGTGCAAAGGAAATATTGATGTGATTGATGGTAATCTATTCCCAATGCATTGTCTTTGTTACACAAAGATTTTTAACTATTTCTCCACAGAAATGGGCTTAATAAGCAATTCATAATGTAATTTCAGAAATCAATAAGAAATTCACATCCACTATGTTGAAAGTTGCTGCTTCCTGTCTAGCTATGAATAAGGGAAGAACAATAGAGCATTATCAATGGTGTTTCTTAAAACTGGCACCATTTTTATCATTTAGCTTGGTGGAATCAGGACGATCAGGCAACAGGAACAACCTATAAGATACATCAAGCCATTGTGCACCACCCTAAACTGGGATTTATTTTGTTTCCTGAGCCCCCGCCTTGCCTCCGCCTCTCCTCCCGCATAACTCTGGCCTTAACAGGAAACCAGTTCTGCACAAATGCCAGACAATTTCTGACCATCCCCTAACTAGCAGACAATCTGAGATTACCATTCCCACACTAACGGAATTCAACCATTATGTCAGCGAGGACAGGCTGCTGCATTCCAAACAGTGACTCTTCATTATGATGTCAAAGATAAATTTAAGTTCAAATTAGTTTTGCTCAAGTTACAAACTGATCATAGCTATTACACTGTGATTATGTTATGCAGTTGGATAGTGTCCCAGAGCCATGGGATAATGAACTGCCCCCACACCAGCTCAAAAATTTAAATTCAGTTATTCAATAAAATCTAATCTCAGTTATGGTGACCTTAAAGCAACCAAATTGTCTCAAAAACACAATCTAGTCATTGGTGTTCTTTAGGGAATGCAACGTGATATCCTTATGCAAACGCATGGGGCTAGCCTAAAGTTCCTCACTGCTTTTGGACAAGGCATTGCCATGGCAACCACAGCCTATTTGCAAACCAATCAGCACCTCCTTGTCCCTGTGGTTTAAGTTGTAATCATTGGAAATTTGGCTTTCTTGCCTTTGTCCTGATGGGTGCAAGACACAAACATTCAGAAACATGACACAATTTCTGGTAAAGGTAGTGGTTGTTGAAGGTCTCATCCAGAGGACATCTCTGCAGGAGTTTCTCCGGTTAGTGTCCTAGACCCAGGCATCTTCAGTTACTTCGTCAGTGACCTACCCTTAGTCTCAATTTTGCTTTAGTTTGCTCATGAGAAGCTTCTTGGCATGTGCAATTACATTTAAGATGCTATATAAATTATTACTGTGGAAGTATCAGAAGTGCGGATGTCAACGAAGATTGTAGAATGTTCAATTCCATTCACAACTCCTCAGATACATAAGCAGTCCCTATCCAGGACATGGACAGTATTGCAGACTTGGATTGATGGGAGAAGAATGCGTGTGTCATAGAAGTGCTAGGTAATGACCAAATCCAACAAGTGTCATTTGAATGACCTCTCAACATTTAGTGGCATTAGCCTTACTGAAAGCCCTACTGTCATGTGGATCACCAATGCTCAAAGAATCGACACAATAAACTATATAAATACTACAGCTACAAGAACAGATCAGATGCTGGGTATTCTGCAGCGTATAATCTACTTTTTGACTTCACAAAGCCAGTCCACTATCCGAGTCAGGGATGTGACAGAATACCCCCCACTTGACTGGATGAGTGCAGCCTCAATAGCAGTCAAAAAGCTCTACGCCATCCAAAATTGCCCACTTGTGTGGCAGCCCGTTCCAGCACCGACAACATTTAGTACCTCCACCCCCAGTGCACAGGGGCAGCAGGGTGTAGCCATCTTCAAGATGCACTGCCACGACTCACCAAGGTTTCTTCAACAGCACCATCCAAACACGAGAACCGGCATCTGTCAAGGGACAGCCAGGAATGGTACTGCCTGACAGCTTCACTCAAGTCAAGTATGATCCTGACTTGGAATTATATCATTATCAAATTCTGCAGCTCCTTTCCCAACAATGAGTGTACCTGTACCTCAGTTTCAAGAAGACATCCTGCCACCACCTTCTCAAAGGCAATGAGGTTTGAACAATAAATGTGGGTTCGCCGGCAGTCCCTACATGTCCTGATTAAATAAAGAGAAACTTCTGTCAGGTATGGTCATCTTACTGAGAATTGAAGTGCCTTTTTGCCTTACTTATTTGTGTCCTTTAACAACTGAATGCTCAGATCATCTTCAGAGAGACAATTGAAAAGACATGAACACTGGTTCAAGTCAAAGGGAGTCCTTAGGAACCTGGTTGTACTATTGTATCATTAGATTTAGGAAAGTTTGAGAACCTCCTCTAAAATTAAGGCACTCCAATGTTTTCAGGACTAACTGACACAACTGAACCAGTGAAGTTATCAACAGAAACCTAAATGTATAAAAACATAATTGAATTTTTTTTTGAGTCATGAATGAGAAATCACAGGGTTGCTGAATCCTAAAACAGTTGCTCTTGCCAAAATGGTAAAAATTTAAAAGTAATCTAAAACGTTAGGTATAACGGTTACCAAGCACGCTTAGTTTTTTTAAGAAGAAATCCTACACTTGATGAAAGCATGTTCAAGTTTCAAATTTCATAATCAAATGATTAGGTCATATTGAAGGGATAGGTAAAAAGTATTGTCTATTTTAGTCTCACAATACAGCCTGAGGTGCATATCGGCATATTGTCCAGCCTCAGTGTGCGATTGAGGTTGTAGACCTGCTTGCCGAGCCAGTGTGTTTGACTTCAGACATTTAGTCACCCTGCTGGGTAACATCGTCAGTGTACCTCCTGTGAAGTGTTGGTGTTCTGTCCTGCTTGTTATTAATATGCCTCGGTTTGTTGGGGGTTGTTGGCATTACTTCCGGTTCTGTTTCTCAGTGGTTTGTATATCGGGTCCAGTTCAATGTGTTTGCTGATGGAGTTCTGGTTGGAATGCCAGGCCTCCAGGAATTCCCTGACAAGTCTCTGACTGGCTTGTGTTATTATGGATGTGTTGTCCCAGGTGAATGTGTGTCCTTCTTTGTCCGTGTGTATTGAGACCAGTGAGAATTGGTCGTGTCTCTTGGTGGCTAGTTGGTGTCCTTATCGTCAGTTTTCTTCCATGTATTATTTCTCACAGTCCTTTCAAGGTATTTTGTATATTACATTAGTTTTATTGATTGTGGGTACCGGATCCTTTACGTTCGCCAGTAGCTGTCGCAGGGTGGTTGTTGGTTTTTATGGGCTACACTGATAACTAGGGGTCTGAGAAGACTTGTGGTCATCTCTGGTATTTCTCTGATGTACGGTAGGGTGGCTAATGTATCTGGCCGTGCTGTGCCTTCATGTTGTGGTCTATCGCAGAGGTAACAGAAGATTGCGCTTTTTGGGTATCTATTCCTTTTAAAAATTCCACACAAGTGCTCCTGTTCTGCTTTGCATAATTCCAGGTTGCTGTAGTGTGTTGTGGCTCATTTGAATAATATCCTGGTGTCGCTCCGTTTATGGGTGTTGGGGTGGTTGCTGGTGTAATTAAGTATCTGGTCCATACATGTGGTCTTTCTGTATACACTAGTCTGGAGTTCCCTGCTTTTCTTACGTTCTACCATTATGTCCAGGAAGGGTAGTCAGTTATTGTTCTCTTCTTCTTTTGTGAATTTTATCCCGGTGAGGATACTGTTTATGTATTCATGGGTTTCTTCTAGTTTTGTGTATTTGATAATCACGAAGGTGTCATCTACGTAGTGGACCCAGAGTTTGGGTTGTATAGTGGGGAGCACTGCTCATTTTAACCTTAGCATTACCGCTTCTGCGATCAGTCCTGACATTGGGGATTCCATTGATTTGTTGAATATGCTGTCATTGAAGGTGAAGTGGGTTGTGAGGCACAGATCCAGCAGTTTCAGAGGGCTGTTCTTGTTGATGTGGGGTGCCTGCTTTCCTGATTCGTCCAGCAGTGTGGCAATTGTCTCTGGCTAGGTCGATGTTTATGGATGTAAATAGTGCTGTTACTTTGAAGCATATCATCATCTCGTCATCTTCTATTCTGGTGTCCTTGATGATGTAGAGGAATTCTTGGAAGGAGTGGATGAAGTGGTAGTGTTGTCAACTGAGTATTTCAATTTCTGTTGTAGTTCTTTGGCAAGTCTATATGTTGGTGCGCCCGGTAGTGAGACAATGGGTCTGAGGGGAATGTCCCCTGCCCCACCGCACCCTCCATCTCCCCACCGCACCCGGTTTGTGTACCCTGAGTCAAGCACACTGGAATATAAATAACAAGCAGGACAGAACACCGACGCTTCACCAGAGGCGCACTGACGATGTTCCCTAGCAGGGTGATGAGACGTTTGTAACCAAACCCACTGGCTCGGCGAGAATGTCTACAACCTCATCCACAACCCAAGCTACAACATCTCCTCAAAAACTTCAGTCTGTGATTTTCCAACCAATTAAATGAATACATAAAATATTGTAGGCTGGGAATTTAACAATTGCCTGATCTGCACCCCAGCCAAGTACTGGATGAATCAAAAGTGAAAAGCTTCCTCAAATTATTTGATCATTCTCAAAGAGGTCTTGACCACTAACTTCCACTTACTCAGAAAGGGACATACAAAAGCAAATTTCAGTTTGCTGAAACAGCCAGGTTAGCTCGGTGCATGCATAAACTCATGCATTTTAAATGAGTTAGCACTTCTGCTAGAATAGCAAAGAAAGGGAGTTCAGATAATCATCCAAAATGTTCACGTTCTGGGATGCGATATAAAATTTCAATTTCAATGTGTTTCAGCATTCTCGAGAATCCTCCTTGCCAGCTTTAATCATCACGGGCTGCAAAACCAATTTGTAACAAAACAGCCGAGAGAGATGCAGAAACAAAAACAGAACTTTCTAGAAAAGCTCAGCAGGTATGGCAGCATTGAGGAAGGGTCACTTGACCCAAAACGTTAACGCTGATTTCTGTTCACAGATGCTGCCAAACCTGCTGAGCTTTTCCTGCAATTGCTGTTTTTGTTCCTGATTTACAGCATCCACAGCTCTTTCGGTTTTTATTTAGATAAATAGTACATATGACGCACAGGGTGGCAAATTCAAAGTTGCTAAGTGACATTAGATTTAAACAGCCAACATTCCAAAATGATGGCATGGCAAGCCAATCAGGCATTCACAAGGTTTGTTCAAAGGTACTGGGCAGAATTTTCTCCTCCTTGGTCTCACGAGAGTAATGACAACTACGACAACAAACTGGGTGTGAACAATAAAGAAAAATCAGATTCTTAACGTCAATTTCTTATTTCCCCCAATTTTCCCTTCAAAACTTAAATGCTGATGTCAGAATCTCAACTTTGAGTGGTGGCTCTTTTATTTCCATGCAGTTGCACCTCATTAAAGCCACAACTGACCTTATTTACCTCCCAATTACAATTCTCCTCTTCTCCACCAAACTAGACAGCGCAAGCTCCTGAGAGGTAAGGGACAACAGGTACCTTACAGGGCTGCAGCCCACTCAATGCCTGCCCCAGCCAGCATACAACTGCTTCTTCCAAGTAATGTCCCTAAATTGTCCATGGTTACCATCCTTCTCCACCCTTCAACAGCCAAATCACCAGCTTCAGAACATCCTCATGCCTGCTTTTGGACCAATACTGCCATCACCTCAGACCCTCAACACTTTACTTTGCAACTGACACAGACTTATAACTTGCATGTTTCTTACACTTCATTTGCATACAGGAACAGACACACATCTACACATGATGCTTTTGTGCTGACAGGGACATGTGAATCATACAGCTTCTTCTTTCATTACCTTAAAGATCTTGGTCAGGTCACATCTCAGGCTTTTGTGAATCTTTTTCAACTTACTCCAATTTCTCTACGTCCATCTTATAACTCGAAGATGAGAACTTTGTACGATACTCCAAATATGAGCAAACCAAGGTTCAATACAAGTTCAACAGGACTAATTTAACTTTTCAATAACATCTCTCTGGAAAAATCCATGCACGATTTGGCTTTTTGGTTTACAGACAACCAACTGAGATGCATCATTACTTGTAGCGATTTGTAGAGGTCTACCCATTTGTGCATTTATTTTTCTATCTAATGTGGACTCCTGATATCAAATAAATAACTTCTTTATTCATCCTCCTGAAATATAACATTGTAAACATACCTATACTGAAGTTTGTTTGCCAATTACATGTCCATTTTGCAAGTTTATTAATATCCCCACCCCTCATGTTAGCTACAACAATCTGAGTTAGCCCAAGTTCATTGACATCAAATATTAAAAAGGAAAACAATATTCTTCACTCACCAGCAGGTAGTTCAAAGTAGGTATCCAACAAGATTTTATGGGGCGTTGGATTTTTTGCACCACATATTTCGTCTCCTTTTGTAAGAACTTCAGAATTCAAAATCCACCAGGTCCCAGGTCCTTCCTAACAAAATATACACACAACTTCACAAATCAGCTGATTAATTGTAAACTTTGCTTTGAAAACTGTTTACCTAGGAAAAGCACAAGGAATTAGATATATAAAATGCTAGAGGCATTCAAATATGATTCAATGGCAGTGTTAAGTCTGTATTATCTCAAATGTAAACATTTGAGGAATAAGGGACTTTATGTAGTCCTAAAGATGTTACAAATGATACATTCTACAACATGTGAAAAGTTACAATGAACCGATAGAGATTCTTAAGCCTAAACACTTAACCTTTGTAACCTTTAATATCAAAGTTGCATCAATTTATTTCTTCAATTGGCAGAATGTTCCTTTAATGTGACAAAAGCTGCGAGTTCCAATGCATGCCTTATTAAATCAATAAAGATAACAAAAATGGCAATTTAGTCCTGTACACATGACTATATTTGAGTGCTGAAATGAAACAAAGAACTGCAAATGCTGCAGATCGGAAACAAAAGCAGAAATTGCTGGAGAAACTCAGCAAGTCTGGCAGCATCAGGAGAGAGAAAGCAGAATTAACATTAAGTCCAGTGACCTTTCTTCAGAACTCATTCTGAAGAAGGGTTACTGAACTCGAAACATTAATGTTCCTGTCTCTCCACAGACGTTGAGTTTCTCCAGCAATTTATGTTTTTGCACTACAATTGAAAAATTGGTTCAGGAATATCATCGGAGCAGGAAAACTTGATGTTTCGGGCCTAGACCCTTCATCAGAAATGGGGGAGGGGAAGAGGGTTCTGAAATAAATATGGAGAGAGGGGGAAGCGGATAGAGGATGGATAGAGGAGAGGATAGGTGGAGAGGAGGCAGATAAGTCGAAGGGGTGGGGATGGATCTGCAGTACCTTTTATCTCAGGAATATCATGTAGCTATTGTTAAAGGACCCAAAATTGCTCCTATATGTGACCTCTTTCCTATTCTTTATCTACACACAAACTGATTCTACATTTTTTCTGAGTTAAAGACAGCTCTCACTAATGTAACAGCAACATCCTTAACAAACAAAGCTACTCCACAACCATTTCCTAGATTCCTGTCTTTTCAAAACGTCAGATATCCATCAGCATGCCGTTCCTATATTCAGTTTCCAACCATAGGTCTACATTGTTAATTATGAATATGTATACTGTACCATAGAATGTATCTGTCAATACAAAAAGTTGAAGATGATTGAACATTGTTGTTCTGAAACATACTTTTACCCCAAACTTCAGATTAGATTTCATCAATCCAAAGCCATTCCCACAAAAAGGAGATATATTGAGAATTTCATTATTGAAAAGTATGTATGAAATGTGTAACAGTTGTGCATATATATATTGTATATGTTTGCTCCCAACTTATATTCGCATTTATTTGTGGCTAGCAATTTTAAACACTCAAGTTTGCAATTTTTTCATTGGTTTGATAGCATGGAGTAACAGTATGCTAAAGTGAACAACCCTCTTGACAATCCACCTAAGAATGTTACAGAAAAGTAAGGCTTCCATCATACGGGAAACTAAATCACATAAACTGAAGCTTTGGGAAGGAAGACAGTTCAATCAGAAGAATTCTAAAACATAAAAATGAAGTGAGAGAACCAGGTACATAAAAGAAGCTATCACAGTTAGAGTTACAAAGAAATATTCTACCTTTACACCAAAGTAGGGTGTCTTACTCCAATGCAAACGCCAAAATGCAGTAAGCAGCAGGTAGCTATTTATTTTTGCTCTTTTCATTGAATCATGTGCAATAAATCCTTTTGTAGAGTGAGAGGTAACATGTCATTTTCATCTTCAAAACCAAGCATTGTTAAAAAAATTTTCCAACATGTAAATGTTTAAAATTGAAAAACAACTCAATAGCCTAGTATATCTCCACAGGTGTAATACTTGAGATTGGGAAGCAATGGTCCACAAAACTGTCTTTTATTCGCACACACTGATTTCTTCTTTTCTATTTTGAAATGAATTCAGTAATCCAGGTCAGTTACTGCAGAAGATATGCCATTTATGTAGTTATATTAGAATGAAGTGTTTGACGGGAGACAAAAGGAAGCCAATAGATATTTCAGAAATAATTCACTTGATGCAACATATCATTGGAGGCTTGTTGCAGAGTGGAAGTGCACAATGAGAAACAAGAGGTCATGGTTAATGGAATATTACTCAGACTGGAGAGTCACTGTCCTGTGTACTTTTGTTCTCAGTTTATGATTGATGATTTGAACTTACAAATCTCAAAATGAACATTGACTAATGGCAGAAATACAGGTGGGCTAGACAATCTTTAAATAAAAATCATGAGAACCACATATGCATCAACAGAATTAGCAAAGAGTTGGCAGTCACAGTTTAATGCAGAGAACTGAAGTATGAGCTATCAACCTCTGAAAGGTCAAACAAAAAGTGTAGGAGCGTGCAGCCAACAGAAAGATATTGAATGACACTGATAAGCAGAATCATTTGGGGAAGCTGAAGCGTTATCTGCTGCTAGTGTTAACTAGTATTTTGGTTTCATAAGTGGGGGAAATTGGCACAAATGCAAAGAGGTTGTGATAAATTTGCACAAGACAATTATTAACTTGACCAATTAAGAAGGGGTGGAAGTTTTAGACTCTCCTTTACTAATTCCTTCACAGTGAGAAGAAAATGTTTTCATCGCTCCTGACAATACTGCAAACCAGCTGATACCACAGCTTTTTGTGGGAAACAAACTAGCATAGATCTATACACAGTCATGAGTGACCAAATCATCGCTTTCCACAGACGTTAAAACAGCAATGAAATTTTAGATTTTGTCACCCCACACAGATTCATCATTATTTGCTTCTAGAACTACATTTCACTTTTACTCGAACACCAATTAGTGCTGTTAATGTTTGAAGTTTAGGAATCACAGGTTGGCCAAAAAGTATATTTTCAAGACAATTTTAAGGCTAAAATTATTTTTAAAAGTCATCTTTGTAAAACACTTCACACAACCACAGTACATCTAACTCATTTGCAAATAATGACATACATTTGAAATGTAGTCACGGCTTAAATGTAGGATTCCAAGAGCTCCCATGTACAGTAATGTGATAATGATCAATTCAATTAATTACTTTAATGATGTTGATCAAGGGGTTAAATTTTACTCAGATACCAGGAATAACTCCCATTTTCTTTCTCTTCTTCAAAATAGTGCTATAGGATATCTGAGAAAGCATACATCTCATTTGAAAGACAGCATCTCTGATGATATTGCACACAATAGTCTAGGAATTGTGCTCAAGTTTTCAAAAGAAACCCGAACCCATAACTTTTTGGCTTAGAGGCCAGCGTTCTACCAATGAAGCCAATGGCTGACAAAAGTGGTGAGAATTTATTCATGGAAAGCATATCTACTTACAGAAAGTTTAAAATCATACCCAAATGTCAGCTCATGTATACATTAGCCAATTGATTTGTAGTTCATTAGCTGCATATTTCATTGTATAATACAATTTCAGTGATAAACTGAGACAATTTAATAAAAAGCTTTAGAACCAGACATAAGTTAATTCAACATAGTACTTGCCAATTTTAATTCATTTTTATTTAATAGAAATAGAATGGTCTGTTTTTGACCATTATAGATAGCTGTAGAAATCATAGAGCAAATACATTTCTAATGACTTCTTAAATGTTATGAGGTTTTCTGTCCCTACTACCCTTCCAGGCAGTGAGTTCAAGATTCCCACCACCCTCAGTGATTTTTTTTTTTCTTTTTCACTTCCCCTTTAAATTTCCTCCGCCTTTCCTTAAATCTATGTCCTGGGTCATTGGTCCCTCCACCAAGGGGATGGCTTCTTCCTGTCTACCCTAACTATGCCCTCATAATATATCAAATTATACATCAAAACTGTTGGTTTATCAGTATGAGAGGCCATCACATTGGAGGATTAAGAATGGCGTAACTTTTTTTATTCTTTCAAGGGATATGGGCATTGCTGGCTGGATCAGCATTGGTTGCCCTTTGTCCAATTGCCCTTGAACTGAGTGGCCTGTAAGACCATTTCAGAGACCTGTTAAGAATCAGTCACATTGCTTTGGGTCTGTAGTTGTTGTAGGGCTATCCTTACTTGCTACGGCCTAAGAGGCATTCGTGAACCAGATTTGTTAGCTCAAAATGATAACTGTTAATGGTTTAATGGTCAGTATTACTGATCCAAAGAATCAATTCCCAGATTTCAGATTTTTTTTCTTTACCCTAATCACCCTATTCCAAGACATTACAACACACCTCTGCAGCAGGTGGGGCCTGAATCTGGGACTCCTGGCTCAGGGTTAAAGACTTGGAATGGAATGCAAATGCCATCAGCTGTCATGGTCAGACTTGAATCCATGACCCACAGCATTAGACAGGACCCTCTGGATTAACCAGCCAGTGGCAATACCATTACATCATCATCTCCACCTTCTAGATAGAAATATTGGGAAAAAATAAGAGAAAATGCTCCAAAAAATTTCAAATTTCTAGAAACTGTTACCTAAAATAGTCATACCAAGGTGCAGATTGATGGCCTTTCAAACTGATTAACCAACAGTTTTGTTGTATAATTTGATATATTGTATTATGAGGGGCATAGATAGGGTAGACAGGAAGAAACAAAAACGAAGTTGCTGGAAAAGCTCAGCAGGTCTGGCAGCATCGGTGAAGAAAAAAAATCAGAGTTAACACTGCGGGTCCGGTGACCCTTCCTCAGAACCTCAGACCAGCCGAGCTTTTCCAGCAGCTTTGTTTTTGTTTTCCGAATTACGGCATCTGCAGTTCTTTCAGTTTTTATTTAGACAGGAAGAAACCATTCCCCTTGGATAAGGGACCATTGACCCAGGACACAGGACACAGATTTAAGGAAAGGCGTAAGAGGTTTAGAGGGGAAGTGAAGAAGGAAACAAAAAAATCACTCAGAGGGTTAGCAGGAACTGCAGATGCTGGAGAATCTGAGATAACAATCCTTTTCTGACTCTTTTCGGGCCATTTTCTGAAGCAGGGTCTAGGCCCGAAACGTCAGCCTTCCTGCTCCTCTGACGCTGCTTGGCCTGCTGCGTTCATCCAGCTCTACACCTTATTATATCACTTAGAGGGTGGTGGGAATCTTGAATGCACTGCCTCTAAGGGTAGTAGGAACAGAAACCCTCAGAACATTTAGGGAGTCTTTAGATGTGTACTTGCAAAGCCAAAGGATACAAGGCTATGGGCCAAGTGCTAGAAAAAAGGATTAGAATAGTTAGGTGCGGCTTTTTGACCAGTGCAGATGCGATGGGCCAATGGGTCTTTTTTCTGTGCTGTAGATCTCTATGACTCTAAAATTGATTGCACAATTGAATGCAAGCAAATGCTACAAAGAAGATTTTTCCTTATGGGAAAGCAGGGATCTCGTGATAAAAATAGAACATGCTGGAGAAACTCAGCTGAAGAATCATCATATCGGACTCAAAATATGACCTGTTTCCCTCTTTCAACAGATGCTGCCAGACCTGCTGAGTTTCTCCAATGCTTTTGGTTTTCATTTCAAGTTTTCACCATCTGCAGTATTTTACTTTCCCCTATGGATCCCCCATACAATAGAACAAGGTGCATAATTCTCAAGTACAGAAGGCACAAATATCTCAAGCTTGACTTGCACCCATCTGCTAACGTAAATATCTATCACTTTCACCACCAACACAGCAGTGTGCACCATTTACAAGATACAAATTCCTTTCACAAATCTGCAAAAGACATCTTCGGAGTCAGTCACTACGCTCACCTTTTTGGCCACAAAGACACTTGAAACATCAGAAAGAACATTTCTAAGATGCACGAGAAGCTTGTTGAGTTATGGTCTATCTGTGGTGTGCTTGTTTTGTTTCCATGTTTGTGCGTGCAATAACTGAATTCAGCCAACTCAGATTATGCAGAACTTAATACTCCTTCCTGGTGAGTTTGGTGGCTGAGCAGGCATTCAATTGGGCAGGAGGGTGATGGACAGGAACAGTGCTGCTGCCCCGATTAGCTTACACCACTAAATTAAGTTGCAACAAAAAAAGTTGGAGCTAAGGACCTGGGTTCAATTCCACCCTCCAGCAACTGTATGTGTGGAGTTTACACATTTGCCCTGTGTCTGTGTGGGTTTCCTTCCGCAGTCCAAAGATGTGCAGGTTAGGTGGTTTGGCCATGATAAATTGTCCATAATGTCTAGGGATGTGCAGGCTGGATGGATTAGCCATGGGAAATGCAGGGTTACAGGGATAGGGTAGGGAGATGGTCTGGGTGGGATGCTCTTCAGGGCGTCAGCGTGGACTCAATGAACCAAATGGCCTGCTTCCATACTGTAGGGATTCTATGAATTCCTGAAATGGAACTTGAACCCACAATCTTAAAATTCAACTACAAGCCAGTCCTCAATTAAAAAAAAATCAAACTTACGTCCGTTGCGTGCTCAATTTTTTTGAGTGGAATCCATACAGTTCCCAGAAGCGTGTCCCATATCAAACCTTTGTCCCATACTTCAACAACAAGGCCCTTCCTCAAGTCATTTATTTCACTGTAAGAGAAATGCAACTTTCTTAAACTGTGTGGATATAACATAAGTCATTTTGTCATTAATTGACCAGTTTTCTTTCAATAAGTAGGAAGAAAATACAAGGTATAAATAACAGATACTTGAGCGTTAGTAATTAGTCTTTTATTGTTATAAGGAACATCATCAGCCCAAAATAATCTTTGTCTTACCAAAAAAACTACAAAGAAAAGAACTAACAAGAACTGTAATGAGGAAAATTTAAATTATGAAAAGATTACATAATAATCAGATTAATTTGTCAGATACCTTACACATCCATCAACATCCTTCAAAATCCTAGTGCACTTAGCTCCTTTGCAAAACTTTAAGCAGCAACCGAGCGAAGTATTTTCTGTATTCGGACCCCGGACTACAGCACAGTGCATTGTGTTGTTGCAGTGGTGCACGAAGACAAGTAAACCATGGATGTTGGCAGGGCTTCAGATATTATCTACGTGGAATAACCTCTTTTCAAGCCAGTTTTAGCTTAGTTTACTCACCCTGGGACAACTGGCATTCAATCCGGAGGCAGGAGTTCTAGCCAGTACTTTAGAACCACAAAAGGGGATGTGTACATTGGCCTAGCTCACAAAAGGATTCCAGTGGCAGTGAATCGAAGGACCTAGAGGCACAGTGTTAGCCAATATTGCACAGTTCAGAAGTCTCCTTAGCAAAAGTTTTAGTTGGACAACAGTGCTTACTGAAATGACCGGCTGACTGTATCACAGAGAATGTTTACAGCACATCAGAAAGTTGTGTTAAAGCCCTTTGAAACAAATATTTTAAACATATTTAATATACATCACCACTTATTCCTGGAAGCAAATGATGTGGATAAAATAGGGACAGATTTCTGCAGTTCTTCCTGGATTTTGGTAGTATTCAGACAATGTCGTTGTGCGTGCATCCAACTCTTACATCCACCACAAAATGGGTGAACTAACTGATACAGCTGGAGACAAAAGTCTGTTACCCAAAGAGATGGAATTGTTAGAATTCACTGTGCTAGTTGTCCTGCACTGTGAGACAGAATTTGTTTTTTTCAGAGTCAAAACAAACTATTGCAGCGAATATAGTTGCCTGTGACTAAGCAGCTTTGAGGAGCATAAAATCATATTTAGTACCATCCACAGGGTTTCCAAGGAAACTGAATAGAATATGCAGTTATAATCTGTCTCAACAGCATGTGTGCGTAAGCTCATAAGAGCTTAAATGAATGTTAAGGGGTATTTTATGGGAAGAGTGTGAGATAGGTGAAGAGGTATGGTGAGGATATCCCAGAGTTTACGGCTTAGGTAACTGAAGGAATGGCTTCCCAATGCCACAATGCTTAAAACTGGGGATGCTGGACAAGCTGGAATTAGAGGACCATGTCCACAATTCTGGCAACTACGTACTTTCCATCAGATTCTGCATAGTTGTCAAGCCAACATTTGCATCTTGTGGCCCAGTAAATCCAACACCAGTCACACAGCCAAGACAAGGCTGCCTTCACACATATAGACTGATGGCTGGATTTTTATCTCCACCAATACTACCATAATCTTTGCCAAGTGCAGTTTATAAGACACTTCAGGTTGTAATGATTGTTGATACCGTACTAAACCAAAACCAACATTCTGTGGGAGTGCTGGAGATCAGAAACTAAAACAGCAAGTGCTGGACAGCCTCAGCAGGTCTGGCAACATTCCAAACAGGATTAATTCTGATACAAAACATGATCTCTGTTTCTCTCTCCACAGATGCTCCAGAACTGCTGAGTTTCTGCAGCACTTTCTGTTTCAATGTCTGTACCAAATGCTTCCTTCAATCCCACTCTTTTCCAAGCCAGCAGTGAGTAAAGAATAGCCAATGAACTATCCATTGGCACCAGTCAATTACAGTTCCCTCAACTAATGCCTGCTGGTGGCAGCTGGGTGAACAATTAAAATGCTGAATCGATTTAACAGTGAAGCACACCGGGAAAGAAACAATGAAATCAGCAAGCAGTTGCAAGATGCAATTACCAAGAAAACACCATATGCACTTTTCCAAAGTCTCACAGACTCTACTGGAGTTATAGAAGAAGACTGGGAGAAACAATTTGGAATTTTTCCCTATGTATGCTTTTAAAACCTGTACTTGGCCATCTGCTGCCCAGCACTCAGATAAAAATCTGTTATACAGCATTTACAAAACCTGCTGGAAACAATTTGCACATTTTGATGGCTTCAGGCTACAGTTTTAATGCCACACTCAAATGTAGGCCAATGTTAGAAAGGCAAGCTAGCTCACAAGTCTATTTCCAATCCAATTCTCATGTACATTAAACCAATGCAAAGAGAGAGAGATTATTAAAAAGGATGTCTCATACTGCTCAAGTTCAAAACCAAGTCCTGTGTAATTGCAACATGAGGGGGTAGGATTTTTTTTTTAAGAAGATTGCAGGATGCTCTTGCCACTCCATCAATTTGAATGTTCAACTTTTGCAGCTAAATAAAAGCAAATGTTGCCTCACTAGTTTCACAAACTGACTTCAAAGGAAAGTCTGTGATACTTGTACAGGACATTGATGCGGTTTCTTTTGGGAGTACTGTGTCCAGTCTGGTCCCCCGGTTATAGGACGGATATTATCAAGCTAGATACGGTTCAGAAAAGATTTACCAGAATGTTACCGAGAATGGAGGGTTTGAGTTACAAGGAGAGGCTGGATGGGCTGGGACTTTTTTCATTGGAGCATAGGAAGTTGGGGGGTGATCTTAAAGAAGTTTATAAAATCATGGGAGTGTAGGTAAGGTGAAGGGTAAGTGTCTTTTCCCTAGGGTAGGGGATTTCAAGACAAGACGGCATACTTTTTAAGGTGAGAGCAGAAAGATTTTTAAAAAAGACATGTGGGGCAACTTTTATTTATACACAGAGTGGTTTGTGCGCGGAATGCATTTCCAGAGGAAGTGGTAGATGTGGGTACCATCACAAATTTTAAAAGACATCTGGAAAAGTTCATGAATAAGAAATGTTGGGAGAGATATGGTCCAAGCACAGGCAGGTGGGACTAGTTTATTCAGGATTATGGTCAGCATGAACTGGTTGGACCAAAGGTTTCGTGCTGTATGATTCTACAACTCTACATATGAGTACGGATATGATCAGCAGCTTCTTGCAGAAGAAATGCAAGTTATGGCACATGACATCACTCGACTCTTGCCAACCAGGTTCATAGCTTACCACCTGAAACTTTAATGCAGTGTGACTAAGGCCTTCACCTGTGTGCTGCATGTTGATGTGATAAGGTATGGTAGAACAATAAAAAACATTTTTAACTTACAACATGTAATCTTGTTCCCAGCAGGGTTCATTTCCTCGTCTGGTCACTGTAGTACTTCTCAAATTTTGAACCTTCAGAACCACATAGGTGTTAAATTTGTCTGGAAAATGAAAAAAAATTAGTTGCACTACGCTGTAAAATTATTCTGCCATATTTGATTACATAGAATGTTAAAAATGTACAATCAAACCTCCTGTGGTGTTCACAAAGATGAAAAATAAAGGAAGTAACCAAACCAGTCGTGCTCCCTTAAGAGTCAGAGATTCCCACTGTGAAGGGTTGAGATATGGACAAAAGATCAGAGTTAATGTTTCAGGTCAACGACCTTTCATCTGTTTCTTCTCTACCAATGCTCCCTGACCTAGAATCACAGAGATATACAGCACAGAAATAGAACCTTCGGTCCAACTTGTCCATACCAACCAGATATCCTAAATTAATCCTGTCCCATTTGCCAGTATTTGGCCCGTATCCTTCTAAACCCTTCCTTTTCGTGTACCCATACAGATGCCTTTTAAATGTTGTAATTGTACCAACCTCCACCACTTGCTCCGTCATTCCATACACGTACCACTTTCTGCCCCTTAGGTCTCTTTTAACTCCTCCTCCTCTCACCCTAAACCAATGCCCTTTGGATTTGGAATCCCCCATCCCACGGAAAAGACCTTTTCTATGTACCCTATCCAGGCCCCGCATGATTTTATAAACCTCTATAAGGTCAGCCCTCAGCCTCCGACACTCCAGGGAAAATAACCCCAGTCTACTCAGCCTCTCCCGATTGCTCAAACCCTCCAATCCTGGCAACATCCTTGTAAATCTTTTTTGAACCCTTTCTAGTTTCACAACATCCTTCCTATAGCAGGGAGGCCAGAACTGCATGCAGTATTTCAATTGTGGCCTAACCAATGTCCTGTACAGCTGCAACATGACCTCCCAACTCCTATTAAAACATAAGAACCAGGAGCAAGACCATCTGGCCCTTCAAGCCCGCTCCGCTATCCAATAAGCACATGGCTGATTTTTTCGTGGCCATAGCTCCACTTACCCTCCTGCTCACCATAACCCTTAATTCCTTTACTGTTCAAAAAATTCTCTATCTTAGCACTGAAAACATTCAATGAGGAATCCTCATCTACTTCACTGAGCAGGGAATTCCACAGATTCACAGCCCTTTGGGTGAAGAGGTTCCTCCTCAATTCCAGTCCTAAATCTGATCCCCCTCATTTTGAAATTATGTCCTTTTGTTCTAGTTTCACCCATCAGTGGAAACATCCCCCCTGCTTCTATCTTACCCAGTCTCTTCATGATTTTATATGTTTCTATAAGATCCCCCCCATTCTTCTAAATTCCAAAGAAATAATCGCAGTCCACTCAGTCTCTTCTCATAAGCCGACCATCTCGACTCCAGAATCAACCTAATGAATCTTCTCTGCAACCCCTGCAGGGCCAGCACATTCTTTCTCGATGCACTGACCAGTAAAGGCAAGCATACGAAATGCCTTCTTCACTGTCCTATCTACCTGCAACTTCACTTTCAAGGAACTATGAACTTGCACTCCAAGCTGTCTTTGTTCAGCAACACTCCCCAGGACCTTACCATTAAGTGTCTAAGTCCTGCCCTAAATTAAAATCCATCTGCCACTCCTCAGCCCATTGGCCCATCTGATCAAGATTCTGTTGTACTCTGAGGTAACCTTCTTCACTGTCCACTACATCTCCAATTTTGGGGTCATCTGCAAACTTACTAACCATACCTCCTACGTTCACATCTAAATTATTGATAAAAATGACAAAAAGTAGTGGACACAGCACTAATCATTGCGGTACACTGCTGGTCACAGGCCTCCAGTCTGATAAGCAACACTCTACCACCACCCTCTGTATTCTACCTTTGAGCCAGTTCTGTATCCAAATAGCTAGTTCTTCCTCTATTCCGTGTGATCTAACCATCCTAACCAGTGTACCATTAGAAACTTGGTCGAACACCTTAATGAAGTCCATATTGATCACATCCACCCTCATATCAAAAATCTCAATCAAGTTAGTGAGACACGATTTCCTACACACAAAGCCATGTTAACTATCCCTGATCAGTCCTTGCCTTTCCAAATACATGTAAATCCTGTCCCTCAGGATTTGTTCCAACAACTTGCCCACCACCAATGTCAGGCTCACCAGTCTATAGTTCCTTGGCTTTTCCCTACCACCTTTTTCAAAACACTGTAACCCTGTCAGCCAGCACCTCACATGTGGTTATTGATCATGCAAACCTATTCAGTTTTATTTCCGATTTCATACGTTACTGTACCGGGTAGCGGATCTACACCAATGCACATCAGGATTGAGCCGTGCCAGTAAACCAAAAATGTAAGTTCAAAACTGAAAGAACTGCAGATGCTTTAAATCAGAAACAAAAACAAAAATTGCTGGAAAACCTCAGCAGGTCCGGCAGCATGTGTGGAGAGAAATCAGAGTTAATGTTTCGGGTCGAGTGACTCGTCCTCAGAACTGCAAAATGTAACTCAAAAATGTAAGTTAACTAACTGCAATTCTTGGTTAATAGTTGGAATTGACTGAAAAGCTGAACTGATATATACTGCAATTTGCAGTGATTAGAATCTCCTCATTTTTGATTCTTTCCCGCTGGAAACAGTGGGAAAAGCCTTTCAATCACGAGCCAATTCTTTTACCATACTTCTGGTTGACAACAATCTTTGTGTGAGACAATGACAGAGATGCCTGAGGACAGAAAGGACAGTGGGATAGCAGGGATTCCAGTTGGTGGGATGTCAGATAATGTGGATTTTATTACATTTCACTCGAGTCAAAATATATCAAATTGGGTTAGAAATGCATGTAGTTAATGTACCTACTGTGGTAAACAGCCCTTTCTTTATTCAGTAACAACTCATTTATATAACACTCTTAAATGTAATGAAACCTCTCATGGTGCTTTGCAATAAAATGATTAACCAAAATATGACATGAAACACAGATAGAAAAATTAGGTCAAGTCACAAAACATTTGGTCCAAGAAGTAGGTTTGATGGGGTACCTTAGAGGAAGAATGTGAAATATAGAGGGGAGGTTGAGGGAGTCATTGAGATCAATCACAATTTTGTTTTTAAATTCTTGAACAGTCCTTAAAAGAATTACACGATGGGCCGAATGTCCTCTTTCTATAGGGATTCTATGATTCAAATGTCAGCTGAGAACCATGTTTGACTTACTGTGGTCTAAAGAGAGAAACTAAGAATGACAGATGGTCAGAAGGCCTGGAACCTCACAGTCAAGGATATTTGAAAGAAGAGAGACCGTGTTGGCCCAGAATTCTGGAGAAATTCGATCCCAAGGCGGTGATGGGTCAAACAGGACTGTTGTCGTATGTAGTGCAGATCAGGGATGAACTGGCCTGGAGGAGACATGTGGACCAGCTGGTCACCACACCTCCCCAACACTGGGGGATGTCCCTCAGTATATCGAGCCAGTCCAGATGGGACCAGTGCTGTCGACTGTGCAATATGTCTCCCAGCCAGGGTTCCCAGGGAGGAGACAACAGCAGTGTCACAGGGAAACAACAGCCAATCCAAAATGAACATTCCTGCAGAACAAGAGGAGCTACCAGAAGCCTAGGAGACTACACCAGAAAAGGTTCCTGGGATGAGGAGATGGTTTTGGAGGATTCACTAAACCCCTGAGGGACTGATCATGGCAGTGTAGACTATGGGATGGTCGTTTTATCTTTCCATGTTTCTTTTTGTAAATATTCCTGACAATGTATATTTGTACATTTTAATGCTTTGAAACCAAATTTCTGGAACGGTTTTCAGTTCTGCCTTTCAGATTATGTTATTTTGCCAAAAACATGCTTTATTTGGTCTGAAATCCAAACCTGGGTGCTCCAGTTTCCTCCCACAGTCCAAAGATATGCAGGCTAAGTGGACTGGCCGTGCTAAACTGCCCGTAGTGTTCATGGATGTGTAGATTAGGTGGGTTATAGAGGATGGGTCTGGGTGGGATGTTCTGAGGGTCAGTGATGGTTTGCTGGGCCGAAGGGCCTGTTTCCACACTGTAGGGATTCTGTGATTCCATGACTATGATTCAAATATGCTACATGAGCCAAGTCAAGTCAAAATGAATTGATCTGTGCCTTAACAATTAGGGAATTTAATGATAAGAAAATAAATTCTGCTCCATTCAAGATGAGCTACTCAATTAGGCCTAATGGAATTTACCACCACTCAAGTCAATTCTGCCTTTCTCATTGAATTGACAGCCATGCTGCTGCTCCTGAATTGTTATCCAGATGGTATCATTATTCACCATGTAACAGAAAAGCATCAAGAATACAAACAAATGAATTTTACACAGCGAAGCGGATTACTTAACCATTTATTTGATTTTTCAAAGTTCTCAGAGCAGGTCCTTGTTAAAGTGTGTACTTTTTGGCCACTGGGTGGCACCAAATCACATTCTCCACAGGTTCAAATCTAGAACATCCCAGAACATGAAATCTGCTGAAAAACATTTTGAAAATTATTCTTGAAAAATCTCTCCTTTAGCTTCTCCATCAGTGGCTGCTGCTTCCCTGTCGGTAATCAATTGGCAACACCCAAGTCTTTCTATCACCAGAATGTAATGGTCTCAGCAGTGGTATGTTTGTGGATCACTGGAACCGCAAATAGAACATATATCAAAAGGAAGGATAAATTTGAACAAGGAATACTTTATTGTTGGTTCCTCAGCTTCTCCACAGTCAGTTTTTAGACTGCCTCCCCTAGACCACACCTCTGGGTCACCTGACCCACTCAAAGGAGCAACACACACCCAACTACATACATAACAGCAACCCCCCCCCCCCTTTATTTCAATGCTTCACTTATCTATATATATATACATGCAACGATTATAACTACTATACAGGCATTGTAATGTATATACATCATCAGGAATATTCACAAAAAGAAACATGGAAAGATAAAACGACCATCCCATAGTCTACACTGACACGATCAGTCCCTCAGGGGTTTAGTGAATCCTCCAAGACCATCTCCTCATCCCAGAAACCTTTTCTGGTGTAGTCTCCCGGGCTTCTGGTAGCTCCTCTTGTTCTGCAGGAATGTTCATTTTGGATTGGCTGTTGTTTCCCTGTGACACTGCTGTTGTCTACTGCCTGGGAACCCTGGCTGGGAGACACATTGCACAGTCGACAGCACTGGTCCCATCTGAACTGGCTCGATATTCTGAGGGACATCCCCCCAGTGTTGGGGAGGTGTGGTGACCGGCTGGTCCACATGTCTCCTCCAGGCCAGTTCATCCCTGATCTGCACTACATACGACAACAGTCCTGTTTGAGCCATCACCACCATGGGATCGAATTTTTCCAGAATTCTGGGCCAACATGGTCTCTCCTCTTTCAAATATCCTTAACTGTGAGGTTCCAGGCCTTCTGACCATCTGTCATTCTTAATTTCTCTCCTTAGACCACAGTAAGTCAAATATGGTTCTCAACTGATATTTGAATCATAGGATCCCTATAGAAAGAGGACATTGGGCCCATCGTGTCTTTACCAACCCTCCCACACCCAGGACCCCTCCCTATCCCTGTAACCCTGCATTTATCATGGCTGATCCACCTAGTTTTCACGTATTTGGACTGTGGGAGGAAACCCACGCAGACACAGGGAGAATGTGCAAACACCACACAAACAGTCACCTGAGGCTGAAATCAAACCTGGGTCCTTGGGTGCTGTGAGGCAGCAGTGCTAACCCTGAATGTTAAGGACTCTGGCGGCAAGTACTGGGTCATCTATCCCAACATGGGAGGAGGGACCACTTCACATCAACCCCTTACCCCTCATACCTGCTTATCGAATTTCACAATGTAAGGGACAGAAAGATGACAGAACCAAGTCTCCTTCTACATCAAGTGGCACAAGTGTCTTCTCAAGCCCAGGAACTTTGAGATTGTTCTATTTATTATTGGGTGTAGATCCTATCAAGCCCACAGTGATCTGGTGTAGATTAGTACATCCACCTTTCTGGTTTAAGAGGGTTTTGTTGACTAAATTTATTTTGAGTTTAATGAGTTTAGTGCATTACTGCAACTTATTACATGTCACCTGAACATGATTTACATGAATACAGCCGTGCCAACACTGCAAAATCATTCTTACCAACATTTGGGGCTACTGCTAAAGTTGAGGGAGCTGTCTCACAGACTAGTCAAACAACAGTCTAACATTGTCTTTGAGATATAATTCTGCGAGTTTGCCTATCTCCCAGACACCATTACTATCCCTGGATAAGTCCTGTCCCATCCAGATCTGGCAGAGGTGGCAGCACACGGCAGGGAGTTGCTCTACGAGTCCTCAGCATTGTCTCTGGACCACATGAAGTCTAATGACTTCACATTAAACATGAACAAGGAAACCTCCTGCTGTTACTATGTACTGTCCTCCCTCAGCTGGTGAATCAGTACTCCTCCATGTTAAACAACACTTGGATGAAGCACTGAGGGTGGCAATGGCACCCTCAGTGCTCTGGGTCGGGGATTTCAATATCGATCACCGGGAGTGGCTCGCTAGCAGTACTACTGATCGAGCTGGTCGGGTCCTAAAGGATATAGCTTCTAGGCTGGGTCTGCGGCAGGTGGTGAGGGAACCAACAAGAGGGAAAAGCATATTTGACCTAATCCTTATCAATCTGCCATCTGCAGATACATCTGTCCATGACAGTATCGTTAAGAATGACCACCACACAGTCCCTGTGCAGACGAAGTCCCGTCTTCACATTGAGAATAACCTCCACAGTGTTGTGTGGTACTATCACCGTGCTAAATGGGACAGACTTTGAACAAATCTAGCAACTCAAGACTCAACATCCATGAGGCACTGTGGGCCATCAACAGTAGCAGAATGTACTCCAGCACAATCTGTAACCTCATGGCCCAGCGTATCATTTCCCAACTTACATTTCCTCCACCACCGACGCTCATTAGCAGCAGTGTCTGCTATCTACAAGATACACTGCAAAAATTCACCAATGATCCTTAGACAGCACCTTCAAACTCATGACCACTTCAATCTAGAAGGACAAGGGCATGAGAAACATGTAACACCACCACTTGCAAGTTCCTGCTTAAGCCATTCAGCATCCTGACTTGGAAATATATTGCTGTTCCTTCATTGTCATTGGGACAAAATCCTGGAATTCCATCTCTAACAGCATTGTGCGTCAAACTGTAGCCTGTGTACTGCAGTGGTTCAAGAAAGCAGCTCACTACCATTTTCTCAAGAGCAACTAGGGACAGGCAATAAATGCTGGCCAGACAGCAACACCCATGTCCCACAAGTGAATTAAAAAAAAGAAATTCAAATATGAAAGTACACAAATGAAGAATGAGGGTTTGATCTCATAGAGACCTACAAAATTCTAACTGAGCTAGAAAGGGTAGGTGCAGGAAAGATGGCCCCAGTGCTGGGGGAGTTAAAGACCAGGGGTCACAGTCTAAGGATAGAGAAGGCTATTTACGATTTAGATGAGGAGAAATTTCCCCACTCAGAGAGCGGTGAGCCTGTGGAATTCTGAGATACAGAGAGCATTGAGGCCAAAACATTGAATGTTTTCAAGGAGAGGTTAGATATAGTTCTTAGGGGTAAGGGGTTAAAGGGCATGGGGAGAAAGCAGGATCAAGGTCGAGTCAGATGATCAGTCCTGATCACACTGAATGACGGATGAGGCTCAAACACAGCTCAACAGCCTACTCCTGCTCCTATTTTCCATGTTTTTATGTACATCAATTCTCCAACTGAATGGTTCAAATCGCTTACCCATTAAAAAAGCAACAAAGCACACATTTGTTGCCACTTGAATCATCCATATTTCCTTAAACATTGCAGTGGATAGGCTGGTTACAAAGAAATCTGGTGCTCCCACCAATTTCTAATGCTTTTCGTAGTTAAAATACAGAGGAAGTTGTTCATGGTATAACAATCACAAGAAATACTGAAATCACACATATATTTTGCAATGTGTTAGATTCTCTTTCTTGTAATTACAATAAACTGGCTAATATAGAATATATGGTTTCATTCCTATACGGCATGTTTAATCTGGAGCAGTTTTAGATATCACTGAGATTACCATCACTAACTAATGCAACCAATTTATACTTCACACTCTAAATGTTTATTAATCATAAATGTGTATTTTTAAGTTTTTGCTGACCTACACAGTATGCTAATAGGTAAACTGTATAGGTACAAATCAGCTTCAATATGATATATTTATTACAGATTTCAGGCAAGTCCATTTGAAAAGATATTTTTGGAGTTCTTGCACTTCTATACCTCAGACATTAAAAGTTGATTGCATAATTTAATCTGCTCCCCAAAGGCAAAAGCACATATTTCAAATAGAATTAGTCATGTTTTGAATAATATAGATTCACATCTGTGCTTGGCAAAATGTCACCAGCTAAATATTGAGCCTTTTCAAATCGATGCGCATTCATATTCCAACTTTAGAGACTTCATTGCAAAACAAACTAAGCGTATAGGTTTTATCAGCAAAGAATATAAAAAGAAAGTCTATATTTAACAGTTTTAATTCAGGTCTTGTCAGAATCAAAATAAAAAAAGTAGATTAATAAAGTTTCTAAATATTTAAATGCTGAGAAGTTGAAGTACGTTGAAATGCTGAACACTTGTGTTACTGACGGACCCACTGCAGTACACATGCTGTAGTTTGACCCACAATGCTGTTAGGGATGGAATTCCAGGATTTTGTCCCAATGACAATGAAGAAACAGTGATATATTTCCAAGTCAGGATGCTGAGTGGCTTAGGGAGGAACTTGCAGGTGGTGGTGTCACATGTTTCACATGCCCTTGTCCTTCTAGATTGAAGTGATCATGGGTTCGGAAAGTGCTGTCTAAGGATCATTGGTGAATTTTTGCAGTGCATCTTGTAGATAGTAGACACTGCTGCTACTGAGTGTTGGTGGTGGAGGGAATGTAAGTTCGTGGATGTGGTGCCAGTCAAGTGGACAGCATTGCCCTGGATGGTGTCAAGCAAGGCACGTTGCTCACAGGAAACACCATACAGGCAATCACAGACGCCCAGCCAGTTATATGCACTCCATTAAAATGACTGCATGGGAGATAGAGATAAATTGAATTTGTAGTGGCTCACAAGAATTAAGGATTGGCAGGAGCCAAGCCACTAGATATAGTCCCAAAATTAGACAAAATATCAGATTCTTGTTGCACTTGCAAAATCAGTTACTACAGACCTAATTTTCTAGCAAAGTTGGCGACAATGACCTGTTGAGCAGTAGGGCATGGACAAAGTAAGTGTGAAGGGGTAGAGTTTAGGAAAGATGCAGACCAGCTTCGGGGTGAGATTAACTTAGTTGACGTTGCAAAGACACAGATGAGAATTTCAGCAGCAGGTAGACTGAGATATGACTGATGATAGGCAATGTTGCAAAGATAGAAGTAAACAGGATTTGTGAAGGAGATGATGTGAGATGGAAGCTCAGAGTTAATTTTGTTATAAAATTAACCCAGCAAACAGTCTGGTTTAGTCTCCAGTAGTGGCTAGTGAAGAAGTATGGGAATAATATTGGCCATTCAGCACCTCACGTCTGTTCTGATGTTCAATTAGACCCTGGATGATCTGCAGCTTCACTCCATCTACCTGCCATTGACCCAAATCCTTGATATGTTCACATAATACAAATTTTTCAATCTCATTCTTGCAAGTTTCAACTGAAATAGCTTCATCTGCCTTTCGGAAGAAAGGATTTCAAAACTACTACCCTTTCTGCAAAACAAAAGAGATTTCTTTAATTTCATTCCTCAGTGACCTAGCTCTCATATTTATTGATCTCTTCATGTTCTAGATTATTCTACAAGCAGCACAGCTTAGTATCTCTTCCCCATTTTTGAATTCTAATGCCCTCGAGATCAAGGTCAAGATTCTAGATCCTCTTTTGAATACTTTGGGCGCTCATGCATAAAATTCTAACAACTTGCTTCCATGGGAACTTAACTCCATTTGATCCTCCATAGCTTTTAATCTAACACAAAATCACAGAATTATTATAGTGGAGAAAGTGGTTATTTAGCCCACCCTATCCACACCATTCTCCAAATTACCATTTCACGGAATCACCATTAAGATAATATTCTGTCCAGTGTGATACAGGATGTGGTATCCGTATGCATTTTAATATCAATAATCTTAGTGTTTGGATTCTAAACTAGTGGTATCTGGGTCTTGGTCTGTGCGTATAAAGCAACTTAATGATAAAACTCGTTGGTACTTCTGGTGCCATGGTTTTTTTTAAAAGAACCAAACCAGAATGTGAGCACTTCCTGCAGCAGTATTGAGAATTTGTCTGCATTGGAAAAAGTGTAACGAGCAGATAGAACAAACACTGAAGAATATTCGGCTTTCAGTTAGAATGGTATGGAATTGTTTCAGAGTTGGAGTAACAAGGTAGGCCAGGCAGCATCAGAGGAGCAGGAAAGCTGACGTTTAGGGTCGGGACCCTTCTTCA